>PVIJ01006788.1:0-88412 GCA_004024925.1 Scalopus aquaticus
AGATTTATTTATTTATACATACAAGTTGGGGTACAGGCCAGAGGCGTGGGGTGGTGAGAGGGCTCACCAGAGACAGAGTGGGGAGCAGAACAGGCAGATCGATGGAAGTACACTGCTGAGGGGAGCAGCGGGCGAGGCAGGAGAGGTCTGCCACGCCATGTGGGAATCTCCCCAGGCGGGCATCAAACTCGCGTCGCCGCTGTCGACAGCTCCACAGCGCAGCGCTTAACCACTGCACCACCAGGGTGGCCCACTGTTAATGAATGTCTCAAAACCAACTTAAAAAGCAGGATGGAGGTGAAACAAAGAAGGAAAATGCTAGCCAAAAATCTTCTATCCAGTGTCTTGAAAGTGTCAAGTCTAGAAAAACAGTTTTGAAAATGCTGAGAACTTCGGTAATACTCTACCTACCTCTTCCTGAAGAAAATGTTTAAGATTGAGCTTCCTACAACACATGTCTGGGAAATTTTTAGCAAAAAACTGACAGTTTTGTGTACCTTTTTTGTGTATCTTTTTGAGCTAAGACTATAACCAAAGAATAGTAGGCAACATAGGTAAAAAAAGAGTACATAAATGTTGTATGTTCCAACAAAATAAAAAGAATGCAGTTAAAAAACACTGATGGGAAAGGAGAAATGAGAATAAAATAAATGACTGTAGTTAAACTATTATGAGAGATTGAAAGGATCTCACCTAAAATTAAATGACAAATGACAATGCTAGATGAGAAAAGATACCTGTTATTGTAAAAGATATTAATGCAAAAGTAAGCCCTATGGGAAAAAAAAACCCAGATACTGAAAGAATTTTTAAAAGGCCAAGAAAAACCATCATGAAGTGGAAAAATCACATGATAAGTATTATGTAAAGCACACAGTAATTATAACAAGGTAACATGGCAAAACTGACATCAAACATAACAGTTTAATCAGTGAGGAATGAAGATTCACCAATTAAAAAAAATATTTTCAAATTTACTCAAAACACAACTTCATGACAAAAAAGTCTAGAAGTAAAGGAATAGTCAAAGACATAGCAAGCATGGCAGAATTGGTAATGCCAACACCCAACTAGAATTCAAACCAGAAAGAATTAAGGAAAAGGGCAATAGGTCATAATATTAAAAGCCACAATTTGCAGCAAAGATATAAGTATATATGCAACAAATAACAGCAGCAATCTATATAAAGTAAAAACTATATGAAATGCAAGTGGTCAAATAGTAAAAATAGCATTTAACTCTCAAATACAACATAGATTTAGTAGACAAAAAATAGGGTTTTAAAAGATCAAAACAACATAATAAGTAGATCCTGAGGCATAGCTATCATTACATTCTAATGGAGGATAAACAATACTCACAAAAATTGTTCCTATGTTAGGAAAATATCAGTAGATCCCACATTAGAACACAAAACCATACAGCAAAAGAGCATTTCCACCTTGAAATTAGGAACAGTTGTATGTTAGAAAATTTGTAGAAGAATTTTTATTCATGGTAGCTTTATTCATAGTAGTCAAAAATAAAGATTAATTTAGAGAATGGACAAACTGATATTAAAGTGTAATATTGTGCATATACATTCAATAACATGGATGAATTGCAAAGTACATTGCTTAAAAGAAGAAATTAAATATAAAAATGTACATACAGTTTTGCTCCGTTTATGTAAAGTCTTCAGATGTGCTAAATTAACTCTTCTGGACAGAGAAAAGTTCTGTATATTTATGCATTTAAAGTTATGCCTCAATTTAAAAAACCTTTAAAGGGAATGCAAATAAATTAATGAGTTTCTAAAAATAATATGAAAATACTCCGTATTGGGATCTGTGGAATACATTTAAAACATTAAGCAGTGGAAAATTCAGAGTCCTAAACACAGACTGTAAATTGTTAAAAATCAAAATTCAGCTGAGGAAATTTTAAAGATCTGAAGCTTTATTTGGTGATTCATAAATTGAGAAACATCCAGTCTAGCACTTAGAAAGATGCTCTGAAGAGCTGTCTAAGGTAAGAAACTTTTATAGCCTAAAGTGAATGGGGACAAGGAAGCTAATTGGGCATATGCTGATTAGTTAAAGCAGAATTTCTTTTCTTCTATGAAGCAAAGTCTTAGAGCTGGGTCTGGTGTCTTCTCCTGAGACAGGTCAACATTTGTTAGTTGGTTTAGGCCTGCCTTTTCTGAGAGCCATGCATAGAAACATAGTTAAGTTTTTGGTTACTGATGTGGGATTTAACATTGAGTGACTCCATCTTGAGCCTAAGATGGTTACTTTAATACTGTTAAAAAAAATAAAAGTGAAAGATGAAAAGGAATCAAAAGATAACAAAATAGTTAAATGAGTTAAGAACAAAAACTATACATCAAATTAATCTTGGAATTTTAGGAGAAAAAATGCATGAAACAGGTAAATGACTATTTTAATCAAGGGAGAACAGAGAAAGCACAAATTTACAAATGACAAGAGGGAAACAGCCATTGATAGGGAAAAGTGAGAATCATGACAACTATTTTGCACACTTCTATGCAAACAAGTATAAAAACCTAAATGAAATAGATTCTTGGGGGGAAAAATTAAGAAAATTCACCTCAGGGGTCTCCCTGGTGGCGCAGCAGGTTAAATCTCAGCACTATAAAGCTATCAGCAGCCACTGTAGCACAAGTTCGATTCCCAGCCAGGGAGCTTCCCACATGGCACAGTAGATGTCCTGCCTTGCCCACTGCTCCCCTCAGCAATGTATCAGTAGATCTATCTGTTCTGCTCCCCACTCTGTCTCTGGTGAATCCTCTCTCCACCCCATACCTCTGGCCTACACCCCAATTCTTGTATGCATAAATCTTTTTAAAAAAAAAGAAAATTTACCTCAGAGATTTTAAAAAAAGAAGAAAAAAATTCAAGATAATTTCTATAGAAGAAATAGAGAAATTTATAAAAGACCTATCCTGAAACACCAGGCCCAGTGTTTTTTAATAGGGTATTTCTGTAAAACATTTAGAAATCAAATATTCCCAATGCTACATGAATTATTTCAGAACATGGGAGACTTTCCAGGTATTTTTATGAAACAACAATAATACTGATTTCTCAATTTATTGAAATGCAAAAAAAATGAAAATTACAGATAATTATTTAGGAACATCAATGCAAAATTCTAAATATTGTGCAATCTAACACCTTGTTAAGAAAATGTATCTTTAAGAAGTAACATTTTATTAGAAATAAAAGGATAAGTCTGTATTTAGAACTCTTGATAAAATTCACCACATTAGTAGGTATAAAGAGAAAAATCATGTTCTTTCTGTAGATGTTGAAAATGTGACAAAATTCAATACCTGTTCCTAATAAAAGCTTAAGAAAACAGGAATGGATGAATTCTTTCTTAATACGACTTTCATCAATGTGTGTGCATGGTTGCACACACAAACCCTAAAACCAGCATCTTAGTAGGAAAAAACTAAGGTCAGAAGAGGAAAGGATGCCCATTGTCTCCATGTTTAACAGTATTTGGAAACATGAGTGAAAACAGACAGGAAAGAAAACAATTTATGGGGCATAATCTGGGGAAAGAAGAAACAAAAGTTTCTTTGCTGGTGCCATAATTGTTTATCTGGAAAGTCCAAGAAACCATCTCTAAATAATTTGGCCAAATTGCGGGCTATGGAGTAATAATGTCATGTATTCAGCAATCGGTTAGTATAACGAAAGAGAAAATTGCATTTACAATAGCATCAGAAAAATACTTAAATTCCTGAGGACTTAATTTTAACAAAAATTGTGTAAAAACCTATGCAGAGCAAATTATAAAGCATTCCTGAAAGACACAAGATAAATAGATGGAAAGACATCCCTGTTCTTAGTTAAAACATCTCAACATCATCAAAATGTCACTTCTTCCTAAGTTTATTGGGTTTAATGAGATCCTCATAAAAATACTACAAAGAAATTCTGAAGTTTGTTTGTAACCTTTTGGATGTAGTATTTCTGAACCTACTTAAATGTATGAAAAGAGTGCGCTAATGAATTAAATGTTGAGTTTGTAGAAGACCAGGGATTTCACTGTGGAAGAAGAGACATACAGATTTAGAAAAATGAGGAAAACCCTGTGAGCATGGTTTGGAATTAGAGGTATTAGTGTGAACTTGAGGTTTTTAGAGATGTGTATACATATTACATGGCATATGTGTACGTGTACATATTTTAATTCTGTCCACTGAAGGGCCCAGAGGCAGAGAGCTACCCTCATAGCAGTGAGCACATGAGCACCTAGATCTTTCTTTATGTTAACCTACATTACAGAAAATGAGACTTCAGAGAAATGGTTGATTCCATGGCTGAGACCAAAAAAAATGAGTATAAAACTGGAACATCTTATGCCAATAAGAAAGGAAAATATGGTAGGGCATGTTATAAATAACATAGGAGTCACGAGGAGCTCCCTTGAAGGAGCTCCCCATATTGTCCATTCTTACACAATTTGAGCCCAGTAATAATGACAATAGCAAATTATAAACCACTGAGAAGTAGGAATGCATGAGCTAGTACCACAATAAGAGGACAAATGGATCTTTATTAAAGAAAGCTGGCCGATGAATATGGAAGAGATTCTGGAGTTGGAAAATCATAGAGTTAAGCAAGATCTCACGGGATGCTAACTCTGGAATGAAATTTTGCTAATCTGAATACAGTCATGCTTTTAAAGATAGGTATATAAGGCACCTCCCTGGTGGTGTAAGGGTTAAAGTGTCAGAGCTATCAAGCTCTCACCAGCCACTGCAGCTTGAGTTCAATCCCCAGCCAGGGAGCTAACCGACATGGCCCAACAGACCTCTTCTGTCTCTGGTGAATCCTCTCACCTCCTGCACCTCTGGCCTACACCCCAGTTCTTGTATGAATAGCTAAATAAAAATAAATCTTTTAAAAATAAAGACAGCAATAAGGTCTGAGATTCATAATTTAAAAGCTGGTTTAGCTATGTGGCATCATGGAGTATCATTACACAAACCTAAATGGTAGTACCTACTACCTACTACCCCTAAGCTCTGGGGAATAGCCTGTTGGGACCACATCCTAGATGTAGTCGGTCATTAACTGAACCATCTTTACTCAGTGCATGACAGTCCACCAGAAAAAAAAAATGAAATTCAATTCAATAACCACATTGAAGTGATGGTAAATAAGTTATCCAAGTAGCTCCTAAACTCAGCACTCTGGCCCTCGGTTTGGGGAGAAGGGACTACAAAGAAATTCTGAAGTTTGCATGGTATTTGACTGTCCCTTTAGATTGCTTATTGGAGGAGGGAAAATAGTAAGACTATATGATCAAGAACCATACCACTCCTCAGCCAGATCTTTACATCACCAGTAAGAAAGAGATGGATATGTCATCTGGATTTGCAACCCTGAGAAAGATAGGATTAGTTTCATGGCATTTTAACTGGCAAAGTACAGCCTAAATCTAATCATGAGAAAACCTCAACTCTAAAAGAAGGAAAAAAATTTTGTCTTTTTATTTGTTGGGTCTAAGAGGAACTTTGTAATGGAGAAAGCTGACAACACCTCAGGCACGTCATCAAGGTTGCCATAAACAGTGCTAAGTCACGTTGAGATCATTTCCCCAGTTCTTTTTTAGCCATGTCTGATCACTGTTCATCCATTGAGGTGTTCCAGATTTTGTTTTGTTTTTAATTGTAGCAGTTACATGTTAATTTATAGAAGTTAATGAAAAGCCTGATTGCTTTTTATTCCTTGGGCCATTTTTCAATAATATTTTTATTTTTTCTTAAAACAGTTCTTGTGTGGTTATTTTATATTCTACCTCTAGTAATTCCTGTGCCTACCAATTTGGAATTCCTAGTCAGTTTCTGCTGACACTTATGATGAATTATTTGTTGGGTATTTGATACTTGATAAAATCTGTGAAAGGCCTGAATTGTAGGTGATTATTTCCTGGGATGACTTAGGGTTATTTTTGCATGGCTCACTAGTAACTGAAGGTCGTCCTGACCTGGAGATTTCCTGGCCATCTAGGGTGGGGTACACTGTAACCTCAGGCATACTCAGGAGGCCAGGCCTGTGATTGCATAATCTCAGAAAAACCCCTCAGCCCAGTATTTATGGGCAAAAAAGCTCCCTTGAGGTACCATTTGCGTGTAGTCATATTTTTTTTCTACCACTCCCCTCACTTTCTTTCATCAAAGTTTTAGCCTCTGTAATGATTTTGTGTTGATACAGGAATTTCCAATTAAGCTTCCATCCTGTAAATATCAATAAATGGTAAATTTTATATAGGATAACTTGATTGCAGTTAAAATATATAGTTCACTAGTATTTTAACCTAATCTAAGAAGTACTTAAGGAACAACATTCCCCAAGAAGAATGAGTGTGCCCTGGATTATGTGCATGTGATGGTATTTATTTTTACAATACCTGGGGCAGTCAGAGACCTCAGGCTTGGTACATCCAGGGCTTATTCCCCTTATGTTTTATAATTGAGCATTTTCTGTGGGAACTGGGCATTGAAAGGTCAAAGAGAATTACTCTAAAACATTAGTCCTTTTCAAGATGCTTTGCATAATGTATGTCCCTCCTTAGTTACCATAATGTTAATAATTAGCTTTATAGACTGGAAAAGATCTTGAAGAAAGGCACATTTCCCAAGTGTTTTTGACCATAGTACTTTTTAAAAAATGTTAATAGCCTATAATTATTGAAACCAAAATGTTTATAATCATTGATCCCTTGAAATTTCAGGGTTATGTTCTCTGACAAGATCTTACTCTGCATTGACATTTAAGGGTCAGTAAATATGCATTAGCTGCTAACCCAGCTGACTGGTATGGACAAACTTATATGAAGACTATGCGTGTAAATGATCATCTCAGCATAGAGGTGGGCTGTATGATTTGAACTTAGAATTCTGGCCAGTGTTTATTAAGTGTTTTCTATGCACCATGATAAATATTTCATGGCATTCCCTTGCCCTCAAAGGAAAAAAAAAAATGCATCTGTTTTTTACCCTGATCTTCAAAGGCACTTATGATTTGACTACTACATCTTCCTTCCATCCCTCTCAACACTGAGCACCAGCCACACTGGCCTTTCAGTGCTCAAGTTTATTCAACCCTAAAAGCCTTTTTCTTCCTCTTTGCTTAGCCTAAAACATTCCAGCACCAGATATTCAAGTGGTTGCCCTTTTTGTAGTCAGGGTCTTACTCCACTGAACCCTTTCCTCACCCATGTGTCTAAGTTAACTACCCCTGCTTAGTTACTCTGTCATTGCGTGGCCTTGCTTGGGTTTCTCCCACCAGTAGATGCTAACCTTTGTGAGAACCATGGGCTTTGTCTGCTCAGTATGTTCCTCTAACTTTAGCCTCTGTTACTGTTTGTTTATTTAAAGATTTATTTTATTCATGCATACAAGAACTCGGGTCTGGGCCAGAGGTGTGGGGAATGAGAGGATTCACCAGAGACAGAGCCGGGAGCAGAATAGGTGGATTGACTGAAATACACTGCTAAGGGGAGCTGTGGGAGAAGACAAGAGAGGTTCTCTGCGCCATGTGGGTCAGGACCCTGGCTCCCATTGAACTCAGGCCTGAACTCAGGCCTCAGGCTGCAGGGATAGCTTGATAGGTTGAGACTTTAACCCCTGCACCACCAGGGAGGCCCTAGCCTCTGTTACTGTTAAACACACAAATGCTTGATAATGGTTATTGAATATTGAATGAATTAGAAGAAACCCGAAACTTTTCCAATATCAGCACTAATAAGTGACATGGCTGAGTCTCATACCTAAGTCTGTCAGAATTCTGTGTTCTTAGCACCCCACTTTACCTAAACAACAAATGTCTTAGTACCCTCCTCCTTGTTTCCTCCTTGTTTTTATACTTTTCTTTAAGAGTTGTCTTCAGTCTTTTACTTACTATTTGGAAATTTCCTTGTGGTAGCAGATTTTGACTCTTGAAGATAGATTTCATTTATAGAAATATATAACAGTTATTCCTTTCAAAGTGGGGGTTCTCAAAAGACAGTATTGTTAATTTGGATATTTAACACTTCCATTGTGTGGATTAGGAAACTAGTTTTATTGCTTTCATAAAACACTTGATCTAAGTGAAAATCAGTTTCCCAGCTCAGTGCAAATGTTCAGTAATAGCTTACCTGAAAATAACAGTTTATTCAGTACAGCTAAGAGATACATTTGAATGGTTTTATCTTGTGAAGCTTTGGAAAACAATTTTCAACTTTATCATTATGGATCATGCTAAGAAGTTAAACTAGCTGGGGGAAAAATGTGTGAAATAATACATTTTATATATATATAATATATATATATATATATATATATATATTATATATATATATATAAACTGAAGCAGAAGAATGAGGATAGGTCCTAAAATATAGAATCCTCTTGTTGGTTTTCACTCAGTTACAACTCACTCCAGGTTTAGTGGTGGTTTGATTTCTCTTTTCATTTCAGGTATCACTTAATTTTTTTCTTTGTGATTTACTTTTTTTTTTTAAGATTTATTTATTTATACATACAGCTGGGGTACAGGCCAGAGGCTTGAGGCGGTGAGAGGCTTCACCAGAGACAGAGCGGGGAGCAGAACAGGCAGATCAGAAACACACTGCTGAGGGGAGCAGCGGGCGAGGCAGGAGAGGTCTGCCACGCCATGTGGGAATCTCCCCGGCAGGCATCAAACTCGCATCGCTGCTGCCGCCAGCTCCACAGCCCAGCGCTTAACCGCTGCGCCACCAGGGAGGCCCAATTTCTATTTTAACTCTTCTCATCAAACTTGAAATTTTCAGGAAAAATTGGAGTGGCACGTATTAGTTGGGGTGTGGTTTTCTTAGTGGTTGAGTGAAGGAAAACATCTTTTGGAAGAACAAAGAGGACATAGTGTCTGTGAATTTTCTTTTAAAAGGAAATAACAATTAGCTTAGATAATTGAGTTTTTATTTATTACTCATATTAAAGAAAATTAAATAGGGTCATATAGAAATGTTTTTATGATTTTTTAAGCAGTTAACATAAAACATTGTCTTCAGAACTCTTAGCTGTGGTTTTTAAAAGCACCTGTGTAACTCCTAGGTGCTCTAAATTGTTATAAGAATTTACAATTTTAGATGAAAAGCAAATTAATGAATCATTTGTTCTATTTCACAATTTTTTAAAAAAAAGATAGTACCTGCTCTAATCATTTTGCAGAAAGCTGACACACCTAGTTTGTGGCAAAACTTGAATGACATGATCTTCTGGTTCTCATTCAGTGGTTTGTTTTTTTTTAAAAGATTGATTTATTTATGCGTACAAGCTGGGGTGCAGTCCAGAGGTGTGGGGTGGTGAGAGAATTCACCAGAGACAGAGTGGGAAGCAGAACAGGCAGATCGACCAAAGTACACTGCTGAGGGGAGCACCGGGCAAGGCAGGAGTGGTCTGCTGCACCATGTGGGAGTCTCCCCTGCTGGGCATCGAACGCACGCTGCAGCTGCCAGCAGCTCCACAGTGCTGCACTTAACCTGTTGCGCCACCAGGGAGGCCCTCATTCAGTGTTCTTGCCATCACTACTGTTAGTTTCATGAGATAACATGGTAGCTTATGGATTCGTGCCTCATAGATGTAGAGATCTCCATTGTGACACACATTTTCATTTTTCAAATCTTATTTACCAGATTTGAACTGAGGTCTGTTAGGGAATGTATTTGAGTGCCGTGTCATACATTACTGGTTTCTTCTACTTTTAAGACTGAACATTCTTCACAATCCGAAAGGAAAAGAAGAGACTCGTTCGGGATGTTTGACGGTTATGATAGCTGCAGTGAGGACACAAGTAGCAGCTCCAGCTCCGAAGAGAGTGAAGAAGAAGTTGCTCCTTTACCTTCTAATCTCCCAATTATCAAAAACAATGGACAGGTCTACACATACCCAGATGGTAAATCTGGCATGGGTACGTATTTTCAACCTTTACCTATTCTACAACTTTATATTTGAGAGTATGTTTTGGTTCCCATACTTCTGTCATTTCTCTTCCTTAGAATTTTTAGAGAGCAATGTGAAGAAATATAGCCTGAAACTTGTAATTTTAGATAAGTCACTGGATTTGTGTTCAGTCTCTTTATTTTGCCTACCTATCACTTCCTGATAGAAAACAAGTAGAACAAAGTAAAAAACAAAGACTGTTGATCAATTTAATGTGTCTACCTAGGTGTCTTCTACTTCAGCTTAAATTTCTTGGTCCTTATTTATTTATAAAGCCACATGAGCAACTTAGCCAAATTAATTAGAGTTAGTAATTCCTATTAATATATATTTTTGCCATAGTATAGTTATACGAGTTTGGTAATCTTATTACAAAAGGAAATATGGTTTTTTGAAGTTTATGTGTGTTAGACTGTCTTAAATACTAGCAATGTAGAGATCAGTAATGTAAAGTCCCTTCCTTGATGGAGCCACATACTAACCATGGGAATTCTAGTTTGGTGTATATATGATTCTTCACAAAGATTCACATCCTCTTGGAAACACAGCTTTTTTCCTTTTCTTTTTTTTTTTTTTTTTTACATAGATGGTCACAAACCTTTTTAATAATCTGTTCTATAATTTTTATAACAGAAAGCCTATCCTGGGGTGTCCTGAACTGGGGTGCAGGCCAGAGGTGTGGGTGGTGAGAGTATTCACCAGAGACAGAGTGGGGAGCAGAACATGCAGACCTACTGAAATACATGGCTGAGGGGCGCCTCAGGCGAGTCTAGAGAGGTCTGCTGTGTCATGTGTGGGTTAGCTCCCTGGCCAGGGATCAAACTCAGGCCATCGCAATGATAGTACTGAGACTTAATCCTTAGGCCACTAGGGATGCCCCTTTTTTATTTCTATTCATAGTTATCTTTTGGTCATCTCTAATCTTCTCATATCTTAACTTCTTTCCATGATTTCTCAGATTTATAAGTACTGGTGAAAGTACAAAACCCTCAGTTTGGGTTGGAGATTTGAACCACTGAGGCATATTACATATTACATATTGCATACATATTACATATTGCATATTACATTCTGTTTATCTGTTATTTTTTTTGTTCCAGTTTTATTGGGAAATGATTGACAGATATAATTGTGTATATTTGAAGTTTATAGCATGATGATTTGAAAAACACAGATATTGTGGACCGATTGCCAAGAACAGGATAATTAACACGCCCATCACCGTAGTTAATTTCTCTTTTTTTCCTCTTTTTTTTTATTTTGGTATAAACATTTAAGACTTACTTTCAACAACTTTTAAGAAAATAATGCTGTGTTGTTGCCTATAGTCATCATGCTGTATTATTAGATACTGAGAACTTTTTTTGATAGCTGACATGTAATCTTTGATTACATCTCCCCATTTCTCCTTGGCAACCACCATTCTGAAATTTTTTTTCTTAAATTTTTTTGAGATTCCACAAATATGTAATACCTTATAGTCTTACTGTCTGGTTTATTTCACTCAGCATAATGACCCATGTTGTCAAAAATAGCACTTTTTTTTTTTTTATTTAAATCTGCTTTTGGCAGGATAATATTCCATATAGTGAATACTATTTCAGTATGTGTATCTATGTATACCACCTTTTGTTCATCCAGTCATCTGTTGAAAAACACTTAGATTTGTTTTCTTATTTTGGCTCTTGAACACAATGCCACTGTGCACATGGAAGGGCAGATGCCTCTTTGAGATAATGGTTTATGGTCATGTTATTTTTGATAAGACCACCAAGACATATAATGAAGAAAGAATGATCTGTAAATGGTATTGAGGAAAACTTGATATCCAAAGAATGGAACTGTTGCTCTTTTTTTTTTTTTTTTTTAAGATTTATTTTTTATTTATACATACAAGCTGGGGTACAGGCCAGAGGCGTGGGGCGGCGAGAGGGTTCACCAGAGACAGAGCGGGGAGCAGAACAGGCAGATCAGAAGTACACTGCTGAGGGGAGCAGCGGGCGAGGCAGGAGAGGTCTGCCGTGCCATGTGGGATTCTCCCCGGCCGGGTGTCAAACTCGAGTCACAGCTGCCAACAGCTCCACAGCGCAGCGCTTAACCGCTGCGCCACCGGGGAGGCCTGAAGCTGTTGCTCTTTATACTCCTCACAAAAAATAACTCAGAATGGATTAAATATTGATTTGTTTTTCAATCCCCATCCCCATCTCAAAATGGATTAAAAATTTAAATGTGAAATCTGAAACCATAAAGCTCCTAAGCGAAAACACGGGGAAAGCACCTTGGCATTGGTTTTGACAAGCAAATTAAATAATACAACAAAAACACAGGCAACAAAAGTAAATAAACAGTGGGACTAACATCAAACTAAAGAGGTTCTGCACAGAAAAAGATACAATGCATCAAAAAAAAGGGCCTCCCTGTTGGCGCAGCGGTTAAGCGCAGCGCTGTGGAGCTGTCGGCAGCGGCTAGGCGGGTTCGACACCTGGACGGGGAGAATCCCACATGGTGGGGCGGACCTCTCCTGCCTCATCCGCTGCTCCCCTCAGCAGTGTACTTCTGATCTGCCTGTTCTGCTCCCCGCTCTGTCTCTGGTGAACCCTCTCGCCGCCCCACGCCTCTGGCCTGTACCCCAGCTTGTATGTAAAAAACAAAGTAAATAACCTACAAAATGGGAGAGAATATTTGCAAACCATTTGTCTAGTAAGGAGTTAATATCCAAAATATATAAAGAACTCCTACAACTCAGTATGGCAAATAATCCAATTTTAAAATGGGTGAAAGACCTACGTAGACATTTTCCCAAGAAGACATACAGATGGACAATAGGTAAGGTACATGCAGGAAAATGCAAAGGGGAGCCACAACAGCATAAAACCTTGCATTCATTAGGATGACAGTTATCAAAGAAGCAAAGAAATGATGTGTCAGCGTGGCTGTGGAGAAAAGGGAACCCTTGGTAGGAATATAAATTAGTCCATTGTCTGTGGAAAACAGTATAAAGGGTCTTCAAAAAATTAAAAACAGAACTACCATATGATCCAGCATTCCCACTCCTGGGTATATATTTATTTTTCCTGATCTTCAGTTCTTGTGACCCTATTCTTCTAATTCTGCCTTTCAGATTATTTAATGTCCATTATGGTCATTTACAGCGGAGGCACAGCAGCAGTTTTATTTCTTTCTTATTATTAGTTAATAATAGAGCACCTACCTCAAACTTTGAACCTGTCCTTCCTTCTTTTCCCCTCAACATACAAGTTGAAAGTTCCTTGAACTTGAAAGGCTCTTTCTATTGCCCTTTAAAGGCTTGTGCTGTGCTTTGCGTTGTTCTTCAGTTGCATTACATTTCTTTCCACCTTTTATTTATAATCCTTTCCAAGACTGGAGCTCATAATGTATGTAAAAATGCTTTGCACATAGTGATCACTTAAGAAGTGTTAGCTGAATTTGATTTCCCTCTAACTTTGATGGAAGCTTTTTTATTTGTGTAACAGAAGAAACTTTTTGTTAGAAGGAAGTTTTTTAATCAAAATCCCTAGATAGATGAAGAAATAAACTGTTTGATAATACTTCTTTTTATTATGTCATATTAACAGTGTTTTTATTTTGTTAATTAGCTACCTGTGAAATGTGTGGGATGGTTGGCGTTCGAGATGCTTTTTACTCTAAAACAAAGCGTTTCTGTAGCGTTTCGTGTTCAAGAAGTTACTCGTCAAACTCCAAGAAGGCAAGCATTTTGGCCAGACTTCAGGTAACGGTACAGAAACTTTCTTATTCTTTATTCCTGGTATTCCTATGGCTTCCACTGTTTATCTGTCATTTGATTGTGATTCACTGCACTCCACCTCTGTCCAGTTGGCCCATTATCATTTTACACCGTACAGTTTTAGGAAATATGTGAGCCCTGAAAATTGTCTGTAAAATTGAACATCTACTGTAAATAGACAAGGCTTATAATCCACCAAAATAGACTATGAATTGTTTAAGTGAATTAAAAATACTTACCCTTTTCTAATATGTGTAACTATAATAAACACTTTTATATACAGAAATTGGAGCAATTTTTCCTCCTTACTTTTAAGTTAACATCGAGGTAGAACCTTTTAACATTGGGGGTTAGGGGACGATATACCCTGTATCTTTATCTTCCCATCATTTTTACTTTGTACTTTTAATTGCAACACATTTGATACCTTGAGCAAATTATATATGGTTAATCGAACTAACACTTTTTAAAACATTCATGATATAGAAAGTCATCTTTCTGTAAAGGTACGTCAGTGCCTACAATATAACTGATTTAACTAAGTTGATACTATTGTAGCATATAAACAACTTTTAAAGGCATTACATAACTGATTTTTGTAATATATTTGGGTGATCACATTTTTCTTACTGTCCCTTAGTGTGTTATTGTGATCATTACATAGCACTGAATGGATTATATAAATCCCCCAAATTAAGGAAATACATCACTGAGATGTATTTCTATATTTCAGATAGACAGTACCTAATGATCCTGAGCAGTGGTCTGTACCCAAATGGATGGCAGTTTGTCACACTGTGAATTTGGCCCATGATCATTTTGTCATTGACCTTTTGCATTAGCACTAAAGGTATAAACCTCAGTCACTTGCTCTTTAAACATTAAATTATCTTCTCTTACCATATAAATAGCAATGCTTGGCAACCTGCATGAGTGAATAACCACTGGTTTTATCTAGTATAAGAAGGAATCAAATACCCACCACAGCCTATATTTTAACCTCTTATGGGATGTAATTTTTTATTAACATATTAATTTGCATACTGCTGTGTTAGTCTGTGCCAGCTCTGCTACCCATATAAGAGACCTACATTGTAGCAGAACTTCAGAAAACATTCCTCATGTTAAAATTTCTTGTATGTTTCCTTCTGCTTTAATAATTTTCTAAACCCTCAATGTTTACTTAAGCAGATTGAGTAGTATGCAGTCAAGTTAATTTTTGGTTGGGGGGAATAAAAAAGAATCCTATTTACTTAACTCTTCTTGTTTTAGGGTAAGCCTCCAACAAAGAAAGCAAAAGTTCTTCAGAAACAACCTTTAGTTGCTAAACTAGCCGCATATGCTCAGTATCAAGCTACCTTGCAAAATCAAGCAAAGACTAAAGCAGGTAATGTGGGTGAATGTAATAGTGAAATATTTGATTCACCTAGTTTTGATTAATGACATCTTAATTTTAGATTCTGTTTAAACTATTTCTAAGCCCATTATGTCACTGGATGGTGATTTTGATTTCAATAAATTATTCTATAAAAGAAACTTGTGTCCACAAGTTTTATTGCTTATGAAAATCTCTTTAATATTACTGGGGGTTTTTTTTTTGGTTTGTTGTTTATTTTTATATTCTGATTCTCTATGCTATGAATGGTGGGAAGCATTGTGGAGATAATTTGCTAAGAAATGGGATATTTAGCAGACTTCAAAGGGACTGTGGAAGGGAAAGTAATAAGAAGAAGCAATTAAGGCGAGAGAATTGTTTCTAATGGAAGATTCATAGTGGGGTGCAAAGGCAAGAGGGTGAATAGAGGGGAGGGCAGTGGTAGATACTATGTGGACACCTCATGGATGTAGACAGCAAGAGCTACATGGGAATAAAAACACAAAAGAAACTATAGCAGTGTTTGTTATCCTGTACCCTTCTTTGTCTCTCCTAACAGGAGAGCCTGTTCTTTACTTCCAGAGCAGTATATGTTGTATATAAAAGACTTAAACTGGTATTTATTTGCAAATATGATAGTTTATTTAGAGTTCAGTCTCTACAGAAGAAAAAACTTTCTTCAAAGGTGGTGATTTTGTATCATTTCAAACTTAAAATCATAGCCTCCTTATAAATATTTCAGAATTGTACTATATCTAGATTTATTTTGTTTCTGCAGCAGTTTCCATGGAAGGTTTCAGCTGGGGTAACTACATCAATAGCAATAGCTTTATAGCAGCTCCAGTTACCTGCTTTAAACATGTGAGTATGGAATTTCTTACCTTATAGTGAAATGCTTAGTCATTGTTTAAATCTGAAGATATACCACTACCTAAGCATCTATCCTTAGATCTTTACTTTATACATTGTAATGGTATTGTTTCTTTTTCATTAAATATTGTAATTAAAAATGACTTCTATGACTCTTACAAGTAAAAGTTTCCCATAAAGAAATTGTACTTTGAAATTACTTTAAATAGGGAAAATTCTCATTCAATTTTCATATAAAGTAAAACCATATAAAATTGCTGGTTTTGTATATCAGAAATACAGTACAGGTGAACAACATGGGTGTTAAAGACAACCATCATCCACAGTTGGTTGAATGCATGAAAATATTTCATAGAAAAAGAAACGCGTAATGGACCCATGTAGTTCAAACCTGTGTTGTTCAAGGTTCAACTGTAGTTGCATATTGACAGTATCAGATGGTTCAGCCTAATAAAAACCACCTGTCATGTATCTTTGTGATTTGATCTGATAATTCAGAAAAGGATCTTTGCTCCAGTTTTGTTTTTGTCTCCAAATGTAAAATTATAAAAATAAAAAGGCACTACTGGTGATATAGTGGATGGACTGATAAATGTATGATACTGTGTAAAACACTTTGCAGCATGTACTTTTTACCAAGTATACTGTTACAGAACATCTCGAGAAGTCAGAATTATGTTAAAAATGTATCTAATTATAAGTTCTTTCCTTTGATTTCCATTCTTTTTATCATCTGTGATAAAGTCTCTGCTATACTTTATTTAACCTGACTACAAATTTATATTTAAAGATTCTATCTGCCTCTGTGTATTAAAAAGAAGAGAGAGAATTGAGAAAACTAATGAATAAAATTTTGTTTACACTTAGCATTCTGTTGATTCCAGGCAGGCTTTAGTTATAAGTAACAGTATGTGGACAAAACTGAGCTTGCGTTCTTGCTATAGAAACCCAAATGAACTTTCATTCATTCTTGGCTAATAAAGGATCTTGATCAAGGCCAAACATATTAATTCAGTGGTAGAAATAAAAATTAAAGCCAAGCTCACTAATTTGCTAGTTTTCTTTCTTTTGAAAATACAGGTGTTAAGCCCTTTCTTGTCACTAATGGCTGCTGACTGTGTGAATCAACCCAAGTAAAATCTTAGATATTTTATCTCACTGTAAACCTGGTGACTTACTTTACTGTAATGTGAATAGTATTATCACATTTGTGAAGTATATTGAGTATACCACAACAGCACCTTTATAGAACTACAAAGCAAATCTTTTAACTCTTCTCTCTTGGGATAGCTTTTTCTGGTACTAAGAAGTTCATAATTAGAGTAATTTCTCAGTGACAGTAACTCTTTCATCCTAGATTCCTGGAATATTTGTCTATTTCTGAATACCCTTTCTCGCTTCTTCTATTTTTATTTTAACAGTCTGTTTTTTATGTTTTAATATCATAAACCATGTCAAACTATTTTATGTATTAAAGAATATTTTTAAAATAGCACCTTGAAGTCCCAAGTTATTTCATTTCATGTCCATATTTTAATAGTAATACTGTGTTATTAAAGATCTTTGCAAGAAAATCTTATAATAATGAAACTGATTTTATTCTAACTTTGCTTCTTCTAGATTAAAATGTTCTAGCACATAGAATACCTAGCTTTAATTTTATTATTAATGATACTGTGGCGCTTCCCCTTCCTCACTCAGAAGTGAGGTCTCTGATACTCAGTGCCTTCCTGTTCCCCTTGTCTTTCTTTAGTACCTTCTTATAAAAAAATATTTATATTGCCAAGTTCTTGATATATTTTAGTACAAATGAGTTTGCTTTGTTGCCATAAACCTACATCATAATTTGAAGCTGTTTGGTTTAGAAGGTTGGACCTCATGTACACTTTTGTCCTTTTGAGTTGATTTTTCATGGTTTTCCCCCTCATGTAGCTTTTAGGTCTCTAAGGAGAGTTGCTGGGTTTCTCTTTAGAAAACCTGTTGGAAGGATCAGCTGCAATCCAGATCCTGCCTCGTATGAGCAGAGTCTTCTATAGTGTTCTAAGACTGGATGTGTACTGTTGTGACTTTGGTTCATTGGTAGGGCCCTCTTCTGCAGACTCTACATCTGCCTTCTCTCCAACCTGAGTACTAGTTGGGAACCCTTCCCTGTTCCTATGGGGTTCTTTTTTCAACAGAATTTAAAAAAAACATCCAAGGGGTAACACAGAAGCAGAGCTGTTCTGATTGAATCAGGAATTGGGGTTGGGACAGTATCAGAACCTTAACTGCCTTCTTCCAGGAGAAAAGGTAACCCAACCTCTTGGAGTAAGGATCCCATGTAAACAGTTTTTATTTTCCAGCACTTAAATATGATTGTGATTAGTTCTAAAATCATAAAATTTCAAGAGTAGAATTCTACTTTCTGGTATCTGTTATCTATAATTTTCTGGGAATGAAGTTTCTGCAAAGTACATCACAGGACTGTGTCCTCCTTAATAATTGAAATATTATGTGTAGTAGTTTATACTCAATCACTCAGTTACAAAAGTGTTTGAAATGTTTTATAAATAGCAATGGAAATAAAGCCCCAATTGTCATTTTATGTATCAGTTGATAATCTGAACTGTTTGTTACTTTCCTTTCTAAACATATATATACACACATATGCTTAGAAAGCTATGTATTATGATTGCCATATATCTGATATATCTTTCATTTTATCTTGGTGTGGTACTTTTCACGCTTTATTTAAGCACCAGAATCTCCTTTCCCCTAATAAACATGCCTAGGATAAGAGGAAGCTGCACTGATTGGTCTGGCAGGGGTGGTGTGACCAGAACCTTAGCCCTTGATCCTTGGCTCCCCCTTCCTTCACATTTTCTGAAGCTGAAAACCATTGAAGTAGGTAGTAGGAGTTTTAATTACTCTAAATCATCTGGTCACAAAGCTATAAGACATCTTAAAGATCATTTAGTCTATCTCTTGTTATAAAGGAAGAAACTTTACTTTTTTTCAATAATTTGATTATAATTTTCAGCTGTGGGCTCTAACACTACTTTTCTTTTTTTAACCATTTGCTGCTTTTCTTCTTTTCCCCACCACCATCTCTTACATCCCTTTACCCTCCACCTCCCTCTTAACTTCAGAGCCCTCACAGTGTTTATTAATGTGCACTCGTTTTTGTAAGTATTTTGCCTTATCAAATTGTTTACTGTCTAAATGTCCAGTATTTGTTTTATCATTCTCACTTTAATGTCTATAATTCTCACAAACTCCCCCCATTTTAATGTAAATGGCAGCATTTCATCTTTCCTTGTGCCTGAGTAGTATTCTGTAGTTTGGATATATCTCATCTTCTTGACCCAGTCACCTTTCATTGGGCATTAAAGCTGCTTCCATGTCCCAGCTGTTGTAAATAGTGTTCCATTATTGTACATACATTTTTTACATTGATGGTTTCATGTTCTTTGGATAGATGCCCAAGAGTGGGGCTGCTGGTTTGTGTGAATTTCCATTTTTAGTTTTTAAGGCAAATCCAGGTTGCTTTCCATTATAGTTGCAGTTTATATTTCCACCAACAGCATATTAAGACTCCTATTTCTCCACACCCTCCAGCTCTTTATGTGCCATTGTCAAGGGTGTGAGATGGTATCTCGTTGTAGTTTTAACCTGCATCTTTCTTACTAGAAGTGATGATGAGCATATTTTTCATGTCTGTTGGCCTTTTGGGTATCCTCTTTGGTGAATTGTCTGTTCATATCTGCTTTCCATTTATTAATTGGATTCTTTGTATTTTTAATACTGAATTGTGGGAGTTTTTCGTGTATTTTAACCCTTTTGTGTAGATTAACCCTTTCGGTGGTTACATATTGTACATTTTCTCCTATTCATTATGGTTTCTTTTTAATCTTTTTTTTTTTAAGATTTATTTATTTATGCATACAAGCTGGGGTACAGGCCAGACGCAAGAGGGTTCACTAGAGACAGAGTGGGGAGCAGAACAGGCAGATGGACCGAAATACACTGCTGAGGGGGGCAGCGGGCAAGGCAGGAGAGGTCTGCCGCTCCATGTGGGAGACTCCGCTGCCAACAGCTCCACAGCACAGCGCTTAACCACTGCGCTACCAGGGATGCCCTCTTCTGGATCTTTTAAAAGTATTTTCTTTCACTACATAAAGGCTTTCTAATGAGATAATCTCATTTTTTTCTTTTTAAAATTTCCCTTGCCATAAGGGTAGAAACACCAAAAATACCTTTGCCATTGTGTCATGGAATGAATCTCCGGTGTTTTCTTCCCTATATTTTATTGTTGCAAGTCTTAAATATAAATCTTTAATCCATTTGAAGTTTATTTTTATGTATAAAGTTAGCGAGTAATCGAACTTCATTTATATGTAACTTTGCAATTTTTCTAACACCATTTCTTAGAGTCTGTTCTTTGCCCTTTTTGTGTTCATAGTTGCTTTAGAATTAACCTATGGGTTAGGTGCTAATGTGTACATGGGTTTATTTCTGGGCTTTCAGTTCTATTTCATTGGTCTGTGTATTTTTGTGCCAATTTTAACCTAATTTTCATAATTCAAAGTTTTGGGGTTTTTTTTAGTATGGTTTGAATTAAGCCCCTGTAGGAAAAACACGCCTGTGTTTCTCTTTTACTTCAGCTACACAATACTTCTGACACCTGATATGTGGGTTTTCTGCTCATCAGGCAGTTCTCATACACCAGCTGAATATCCTACAATTCAGTTCAATCCCGACACGTCTGAAGTTAGCATCTGATCCCTTAAGTTAAGGGCTCAGTCCTCTTAACACTTCTTGTGCCGGCTATTTTCTGTGCCACCACATGAATGGTACAGGCATTCAATAAAACACACACAGCTCCTGAACTACTGGATATATTTTAATGAAATTTTAAATGCATAGAGATTAAAGCTTCTAGACTGAGTACGATCAAAGAAATAGCTCCTAATAGTTCCAAATAAATCCACCGTGGCATGAAAAACCGGAGACTAGATGAACACGTGCATACGTGAGCGGAGCAAAAAAGTGTTAAGACCGCCTCTACTTCTGATGCCTGCCGCAAGTTCCAGATTACCACCCACACTTCTCACCAACTGACTCTAAATCACCATTCCCTTCATGCTCTCCTTGAGTTTGATTAATTTGCTAAGACAGCTCATAGGACTCAGAGGTACACTTATGTTAACTGGGTTATTATAAAGGATGTAGATGAAAAGCCAAATGAAGAAATACGTAGGGCGGGTTACGCAGAATGGGACATGGAAGCTCCATGTCCTCTCTGGACACACCACTCTCCTGGCACCTCAAGTTGTTCATCAACCCAGAAACTAAACCCGATCCATTGAGATTTCTGTAGACGCTTCATCCCATAGGCATGATCAGTCATTGGCTCACACTCTGCAGCCCCTCTCACTTCCCAGAGGATGGAGGGTTGGAGTTGAAAATTCCAAGCTTTTGATTGTAGCTTGGTCTTTCTGATGGCTATTCCCACCCTGAAGCTATTTAGATCCTACCATAAGTCACTTCATTAGAACAAAAGGCCTTCCTATCACCCAAGAAATTCCAAAGGATTTAGGAGCAGTATGTCAGGAAACAGAGCCAAAGACCAAAATTAAAACAAAACATGCTCTTAATATTCTTAGTACTTAGGAAATTGCAAATATTTTAAGAGTTCTGTGCCAGGAACCAGGGCAGAGACACACACTTCTTTTTCTTCTTTTCTGTTTTTTCACAGCCTCCAAAAACAGTATCCATATCAATCCTGTAGGATAAAAATCTCTAAAATAAAGCTGCTCTATTGTATGCCAGTTAGGTGCACTGAGTGTACATTAATTAAATTCACAGGTTATTGTCGTCTCATAATAACTTATGTTTGAAACAAAGAAAATGATCTATGTGTATGCAGAGCCATTAGCTTTAAAGCACTGTTAACTTTTTTAAGTCAGTATTTTAAATTGAACCACACCTATTTCTCATTTTTTGCCTTGTAAAACATTTCTTTCATTCTTTTTTAATATTTATTTATTTATGCATACAAGATCTGGGCATAGGTCAGCGGTACGGAGGGGTGGGGGTGAAAGGATTCACCAGAGACAGAGTGGGGAGCAGAACAGGCAGATCTGCTGAAATACACTGCTGAGGGGGAGCAGCGGGCGAGGCAGGCGAGGTCTGCTGTGCCATGTGGGTCAGCTCCCTGGCCAGGGATCGAACTTAATCTGCAGATAGCTTCATAGTGCTAAGACTTAACCCGTTATGCCACCAGGGGAGCCCAATATTTCTTTCGTAAGCATTACAGCATGAACCAGATGTGCTAATATCAAATGTACACATCATATAGCCGAAGCTAAAATGGTATTTGTATAGTTACATATATTTATTACAGACTTCAGATTTCTTTGGCTTGGTATCTGAACTATATATACTCCGTCTCTTACTGCTACTATCACTGCTAAGACCAGAAAGGTCATCATGCGACTTGTTTCTCCCTTGAAGGTAGTTGTAGTTCTATCACTTTTTTAAAACATCCCTTTTTTTTGTACACAGATGCTGTAACTTTAAAGCTGAATTTATTAGGCTTTGACGTCGTGTCTCCACAAACATACCTGGTATTATTTACATGATGTATTCTAGTCCTCTCCTTGGTGCCTGACCTGTACACCAGCTTGAGGGGATAAGGTTATCCATACTTGCTTGCAACAAGTATATTTTTGGATTTAAGAACAAAAACAAAAACCCTCCTGTTTGTGTATATGCAGTAACAATAGTTTGCAATAAAATTCATGATCTATTTTTCAGATATGTGTTTATTAGTAAAATGATAAAGTAAAATTACCTTGGGTTTTTTTTTCCCTAATCTTGACTCCACACAATTCATTGAAAGTTGAAAATAAATATGTCCATTTTAACTAAAGTTAGACTCTTCAGTATGTCATCCTAGATTATAGAATTTATTTGTAATGAAAGTAAAACTTAAATTGGTTTCTGGCACTTGTTAGTACTTCATCTGAGTTAACTTTTGTGAGTGTTGCCACAAAATAGGTTTCTACAGGAAAGCAATGGACTATAAGATAATAAAAATCACCAATCTGTCTTTCATATTTTAAAGAAAGCCTAAATTTAAATTAGTTTCTTAATTTTGGTCTGTTTCTAAAGTTGCTTTTTAGTTTTATTGGGATTTCCCAATTTTTAAACAATATTTTTTTTTAATTATGAAACTTTCAGATTATTTGTCACTACTTCCTGTCTCTTTTTACATACAGATAGCACTCTTTTCATCTTAATTCCACCCAATGTATCCCATTTTCCTTTTGTACTCTCCTTACACATCCCCAATAAGTAGATTCTGGTATCACATAGTGAGTGGACTTTCTAGAGAAAGAAAAACAGGGTGTTACTGTTGTTTTTTCTGTTTCTGCTTCCTGCTAATTTTGTTAATAGTATTTTGGAGTTCTCATTTCTTTCTAGTTAATTTTCGATAAAGGTCAAATATTTCATCTTTTTCTACTAGATGTCTGCTATTAAACAGATGATTATTAGTCTTCAGGTATTTTAGTGGTGGCTTTTTTGTACATTTGCCATTGTCATTATTGGGATATCTTTGTGCAATATCAGGGCCAACCTTTGCCATGTAAGGTCTTTTTAAGTTGAAGATTGTGGGTGGTTATCAGAAGTTACAAGTTGGCAGCTCTCTGGAGAGAAATCTGTATTTCTGCCAGAAACAACAAACCAATGCCAAAGCATCATGTGTGCCATGTATCAGCCCTCCTAGAGTCTAAATACTAGCCAGTGAGCTCTTGGACTACCTGGGTATATTCTTCAAGTACAGAAATAAGACTTCCCACCCAGTTATTTTCTTACGGACAGTCAGGTGGAGGTTATCATACATTTGTGCTGGGGAGCCCTCAGCATTTGGATGGCCGTGTCCTGCAGGACCTGATGACAGCTTACCTTGCAGGGAAGGAGAGTCGCTCACAGATAGCCCTCACGAGGAGCAGGAAGTGGTGAAGCAGATCTTCCTGGTTTGGGGAGGAGCCTGAGGTGGACCTCTCATCCTGAGTCTGGAAGGTAAATTTGTTGTTACCTGTAAATTATGGTTCTGCTAGTTCATGCTATGCCAATCCAGACTTTCAGAGGTATCCCTCCTGCCAGCAAGAGAAGACAGATGACTTGGATGAAGATGGCTGTCAAGCCCTGGGTCATTTAGTCTTCCACACTTAAGAATATTCGTTTGAAACATAAGGGCAGATATATCTGTGAAATTACCTTATTTCAACACATTGAGCACATACTCTGCAGTGCTGTGGTGCTCTCTTTTGTTGTTTTGTTTCTTAACTTTTTTTTTCTTAGAGAACCATATGGATTGGTTTAAGAGGGCCTAGCAGAACCACAACCTTACAGGCAAGAACAAATGTCACTTTCTGCTACTTTCTCCTATACCAATCCAGACTGTAGGGAGGAAAATATGAATATCCCTCACTAAAGTGATTGTTAACTTTGTTTTTTAAAGTGAACATATTGACACTTTGTTTTCCTTAATAAAATGTGACTAGAAGTTCTTTGCTCTGAACAATTAAGGCTTTTTTTCCCCCGTCGGTATGACTTTGTCATATCTAGTTCAGAAGAGGGTCCTGTATGCCAAATTCTCTTAGCAGTGTGCCAACTTAACCCCAGCTTGTCAGCATAACCACGCCTCTTCTCAACAGTAAACAAACCAATCCACAAGATTGGCAGCCAAGCAAAGAGGGCTAGGTACTCTACCTTAATTCAGTGTGTACATTTGCCGCATCTGTCTGCTCTAATTGGTTCCTCCTCACAGAAATGAATTCAGTCTTTGTGTTATCATATGGCAGCAAATCTATGTTACTTAACTTCCTTCCAGCCTCTCCTTTTCTGATCAGATCTGCTGGCAATAGGGATGGCCCTACAGTCTAGAATGATATAGGGAGAGATAGCAGAACCTGAAGAGTCCAATCTTTGCTTTTAAAAAATAAAGAGGTAGTCATAATCGATGTGTTACTTTTTGTATAGCTCAGCGAGATAGTATTATGTACCCTTGAGGAATCAGAAGTAAGTGAGACAGGCCACAGTCTCCTAGGTTATTAAGGTGTATTCATTGCTTGTCATAAAATAAAACAGTAGTGATAAATTGATTGTCTAATTTCCAGACTTACCCTACTTCAGTATTACTTCATATTTTCTTCCTCTCCATAAGAAATTACTTAGACTACTGAGAGGATAAGGGTTGAGTTCTGTATTAGGCTACCAACCTCCTGTTGGGTTAGGATCCACCAAAATATGAGAGGCTTTGCATGGGAGACATTTGCCCAGTGTTCAGACCGGCTAGTTCATGTAATTCTTAGATGTCTTTGTCTGTTTATCTTTGAGCTTTGAAGCGATTTGGTCTTTTCCTGATTTGTTTGTATTATCGGGTCTTTAATAGCCTCACCTAATCCTTTCGTTTATGATCAAAGTTCTAAATTATATTTAATGAAAAGAGCTGATTATCAGGGACCGCAGAGACTGTTGAGTAGTGTTAGCATTTATATTCCTGATTTATTTGTTTGATTTAATAAAACATTGTGTAAATTCCAGATAATTATAAATTGCCTCAAGTTTTAAAAATTAAACTGAAATATAAATTCTGATTTGGGAGTATTTATTAGATATTGAAGAGTCTCTTCATGATAGTCATTTAATGTTTTCTGAGTCCCATCTTTACCATTTGTTGTGGAGGCTAGTGATTACCAGTTCTAACACTGAGAGTTTTCTCTTTGCTTTTTGTAACTCCTGCATGAGAAATTTCAAAGTAATAAATTATTTACGATTTATCATGGTATACGTCTCCAAAAACTCTTCAAATCTGTCTTTTTACTAACTCCAATGCTTTTGCCTCATATCTGTTTTAACAGATCATATTTTTATTCCAAGAATTTAAGTTGAACATATAGATTACAAAGTTTTGTTTCTCCTGTGTAATTGGGAACCATATTGCTGATTGGAAAATTATTTTTCTTTCTGCTCTGTGCCGAGGTCTTTTAAAATAAGAGGCTAGGGGTAAAATACATTCATTCAGTGCTTATTAAAAATAATGTTTCTCAAGTCGGCTTTATCCAGTGAAATCTACTGTCAAATTTGTGATTCACCTTTTACAAAAACTGCTACTCAATACGACTACTGAATTTTGAAGTCAACACGGATCTGTTCTATATATGTGAATTGTCTTCATCTTGAACCTGATTCTGACACTGACTTTTTCTGAATAAAATTTTGCGAAAAGGGAGTAATAATATTTTTAAATGAATTAATTAAATGGCATTTGTAGAGTAATGTTTTCATTATTGATGGTAATGCTTAATTTTGAATGATTTTCAACTTTGTTGACAAGAATGATAATTTAATGATTTTTATGTGACAGGCACCTATGGGGACCTGCTGGGGTGATATCTCAGAAAATGTGAGAGTAGAAGTTCCTAATACAGACTGCAGCCTACCTACCAAAGTCTTCTGGATTGCTGGAATAGTAAAATTAGCAGGTGAAGAGCATGCATCATTATTTACTAGAAAATGTTGGATATATTTGCAACGTTTGTATGAAAATTGATAATTTTTTTTAAGTATTGCCAAATAATAAGTACAATACAGGGCAGAGGTTAGCAAAAATTTATTTTTAAAGATTTATTTATTTATTTATGCATACAAGAGCTGGGATCTAGGTGGGGGATATGAGAGGATTCACCAGAGACAGAGTGGGGAGCAGTACAGGCAGGTCTGCTGAAATACACTGCCGAGGGAAGGAGCAGGGGCCGAGACTGGAGAGGTCTGCTGCACCATGTGGGAAGTTCCCTGCCTGGGGATTGAACTTGTGCTGCAGTGGCTGCCAGTAGTTTCCATAGTGCCTAGACTTAACCCCTTGTGTCACCAGGGAGGCCCAGGTTGGCAAAATTTTTACTGTATAAAACCAGACAGTAGGGCCTCCCTGGTGGCGCAGTGGTTGAGCGCTGCGCTGTGGAGCTGTCGACAGCTCGCGATGCGAGTTCGACACCCAGCCGGGGAGAATCCCACATGGTGCGGCAGACCTCTCCTGCCTCGCCCGCTGCTCCCCTCAGCAGTGTATTTCTGATCTGCCTGTTCTGCTCCCCGCTCTGTCTCTGGTGAACCCTCTCGCCACCCCACGCCTCTGGCCTGTACCCCAGCTTGTATGTATAAATAAATAAATCTTAAAAAAAAAAATAAAAAAAAAATAAAACCAGACAGTAAATATTTTCAGTTGTGTGGACAATAGTCTCTGTCAGAACTACTCAGCTCTACTATTATAGCACAAAAGCAACCATAGTGCTACAACAATGAAGAGGCATGGCTGTGTCCTAATAAAATTTTATTTATGGATACTGAAATTTGAATTTTATGTGATTGTCATATGTCATGAAATAGTATTATTCCTTGATCTTTTTTCCTCAGTTGTTTAAAAGTGTAAGAAAATTCTTCAGGGACAGACTGAAAACATAAGGCAGTAGGCCAAATCTGTGAGCCATAACATAAATCTGTGGACTATAATGTAATTTGCCATTCCCTGGTATAGGAAAATACTTCGAAAGTAACAAAAAGTTGAAATACTAAAAATAGGAATAAAGTACATAATAACAAAAGTAAACTAGTGTTGATGATCTCATATATCTTAGATTTTCCTTCCCTCCCATTCCCCTGCTTCTATGTAACTGACCTTTGGTATCTTAACTGCACTTGGTATCTACCCTGTTAAACCCTGAGCAACCAATGTGCAGAAGTATAAGACTTGTGTTTTTCAGGGAACTCACATAAGCCAGATGTCGAATGCATTACATGACAAGGTCTTTGGTGAGTAGCATAGTAGGGCACTAAAGCTCTTTCACATAGTGGCAACTACTCAGATAAAAAGGATGTTCTTAGATTACTGTAAGAGTTGTCTTACTCACCTTTAATTTGCAGTCTTATCTCCAGCCATTCTCCATAAAACTCTACATGTTGCTCACTATGT
The DNA here is from genome assembly GCA_004024925.1 of Scalopus aquaticus. Classification (NCBI taxonomy): domain Eukaryota; kingdom Metazoa; phylum Chordata; class Mammalia; order Eulipotyphla; family Talpidae; genus Scalopus; species Scalopus aquaticus. The sequence goes on from PVIJ01006788.1 coordinate 28,014, forward strand.
ACTGCTGGTAGATTTAATTTAATTGGAAATGATCTTAATTACATTTTTCTGCCCAGGTATCTTTGATGGGTTCTTTGTCCTTAAGAGTAAAGATGGTCAGCATTTACAGCTATTGATGAGTTGCCCCATATATCCCTTGCCAAATTTTTTGTTTCTCCACAAAATAAGTGATGGTCTAATGAAGCTGGTCACCTTCCTATGAAGGGTGCACGTTCTTTGTCCCCTTTGTCTTTGCTCACTCTCACAAGGTTGCCCATGCTCCATACATACCATATTGCCCAGTTCAGTTCCCACTCTTCCCTCAAAACATTTCCTCGGCTATATAAACATTCTCTAAATGCTTGCGTTGTTCTATACACCATATTTCCAAGCAACATACGGTTTCTTTCCTAGATGTTTAAGTCAATTGAATTTTTTTCAAGTTGTTTTTTTTTAATTGAGGCAACACTAGCTTACTATGTGGCATATGACTTAGAGGCATATCACCCCTTTAGCTGTTATTACTGCACCATACCCACCACCACATTACCAATCGTCCTCCACCATAGTCCATTGCGCTCCCTCCCCACTTTGCTCTCCCCTTCTGGTAGCCTCAGTTGTACAATTAGATTTTAAGAGTTTGTTCCTGCTTTGGCTTTATCCCCACCCTTTGTTTTGTTTCTCTGTATTCCACATATAAGTGATACCACTAGTATTTTTCTGTAAGTCAGATGCATTATTTGTTAAATAGCTTTAGATCAATGCATTTAATATCCAAGAATTATTTCTACCTTTCATCTCTGATTTTACATTTCTGTTTTACCTATATGCATTGTATATCTTATTTTCAGTCACTTTAATGACATGTTAGAAGTGAGCTGATATTAATCATGAACCACAGCCAATCAGTAGCAGATTTAGGAATGATTCTATGAATTACTGAATTTAAGACTGAAGGTTTAACATCTAGATGCTGAGCGCTCCTCAGCATGTAGGATAACCTCCACCTGAAGGAAGTAATTGGGTGGGAATTCTTATTTTTATTTTCTGTACTTAAATCTTTCCAAGTACACCAACAGCCCAGATAGCTTTAAGTTTTCATCATAGATGTTAACACATGAAAATGTTGACTGAACTTAGCTGCCAACCCAAAATACAAGTTATTGGACCTTTTTAAAATTTTGCTCAAAATCTTGAATTAAACCTTAGTCTGTTGTCAACAAAATATTTATTAAATTACAAATAAGATGTATCGTATACTTACTCTTTCTAGGAAATAAAGCTTCTGTTTGCTTAGTACCTACAGTTTTCAAGAAATTTCACATAACTTTTCTTCTTCTTTAACTTTTTTACCTAGCATTTTCAAATTTTGTTTTTTTTTTTTAAGATTTATTTATGCATACAAGAGCTAGGGTATAGGCCAGAGAAGTGTGGGGGTGGTGAGAGGACTTCACCAGAGACAGAGCGGGGAGCAGAACAGGCAGATTCACTGAAATACACTGCTGAGGGGAGCAGAGGGCGAGACAGAGGGCGAGGGGAGCAGTCTGCTGCGCCATGTGGGAAGCTCCCTGGCCGGGATCGAACTCGTGCTGAGGTGGCTTGCTGATTGCTTCATTTTGCTGAGACTTAACTAACCCTTGCACCACCAGGGAGGCCCTCAAATTTTATTTTCAAATAAACAGAAGAGGAAAAATTTAGACTCTTGAAGTAGTTGCCTCTAAATATCCAAGAAAAATTGTTCACCTCATCAACTGGATAAAACAAAAAAAAGTTTAAATTTAAAATTTTTACTTAACTGTAATCTACCTTCTTTCTTTTTCAAAACTGCACTAGTTTCTCATAGAACTTTCCCACTCTGTTTTCACTGAGAATTTTTTTTCTAGAAACTACAGTAAAATTAAAATACATTCAAAGGAGGAAGCCATGATGGGAAAATAGTAAACCAATTGCATTGTATAAATAGCTCTCAAAGTTTGAGCCATACAATAGTAGCAGCAGCATCACCTGGAGACTTGTTAGAAATGCAGGTTCTCAGGCTCATCCAAGATGTATTAACTCAGAAGCCCCTGGGATGGATCCATCAGGTCGTTAAAAGCCCTGCACGTGGTTCTGTCACAGATGCACACCAGCATTTCACGACCACTGCCAGCAAATATATTCTGTTTCTTGTTTCCTTTCGTTTTGTTTTCTCATGTGGTTATCAATTTGTTGGTTTCAGGTTATAATGCCCTTTTAAGATATGAAGGATTTGAAAATGACTCTGGTCTGGACTTCTGGTGGAATATATGTGGTTCTGATATTCATCCAGTTGGTTGGTGTGCAGCCAGTGGAAAACCTCTTGTCCCGCCTAGAAGTAAGTAGCTTATTTTCCATTAGTGTAATTTAAATATATATTTATTAATGCAATTTCACATGTAGCAGTATAGAAATTAAAATAATATTTTTTGGTTTTGAGTAATTTATTGCAAGATTTACTTGTTTTATCTACTTTTGTTATTCTTCAGAATCTTAGGCAATGCTCTAAATTGCAGGGAAATTTGATACTTTTTTAACAAATAGTTTATGAAGCATTTCTATTCTTTTCAAAGTGTAACTGGTTATTTCTTCTATTTTAGCTATTCAGCATAAGTATACAAACTGGAAAGCTTTTCTAGTGAAACGACTTACTGGTGCCAAAACACTTCCTCCCGATTTCTCACAAAAGGTAAAGACAGGATTTTAGAAACATCTGAAGTTTCAAACAAGAGCTGCAAAAAATGTGAAAACTTTGAAGATTAGTAAAGGATTATTTTTTTAGTAAGCCAGATGATCAAGTACACTCAGTATTTTTAATATTACAGTGTCAAATAATATAGTTATTCATAGACCTCTGTCATGAATTGCAGTCTTTATCTGCTTTTGTTTTCAAGGTTTCAGAGAGTATGCAGTATCCTTTTAAACCTTGCATGAGAGTAGAAGTGGTTGACAAAAGACATTTGTGTCGAACACGAGTAGCAGTGGTGGAAAGTGTAATTGGAGGACGATTAAGACTAGTCTATGAAGAGAGCGAAGATAGAACAGATGACTTCTGGTGCCATATGCACAGCCCATTAATCCATCATATTGGTTGGTCTCGAAGCATAGGCCATCGATTCAAAAGATCTGGTAAGCATCTGTCACAAGTACTCCTGTTGAAAATATCATTCAGGCTGAATTGTACTACTTGGGTTTTTGGTTCTTTTTTTTCCCTCTACAGAATAGCATAGATCAAAAATGACCATTCTAACAGTCTGGGCTGCTTATTCTACCTTAATTAGGGAAGATTTCACACCGAAATACTAGTATCCCAATTCCTTTATGTTCCTTCCGCTTGTAATCGATTTAAAATAATGGATTTTTGTTCACAACTACATTTATTTTATTACACTTTTCTTATCCAGCCCATTTGAAAGATCTAAAGATAGCCTTTCCCTTTCCATTCATTTTTAATCAAAATAGCAAGATATGTGGTTAGATTTAATATTAAGCACATTAAAAACATACTTCTAAAGTTACAATTCCCTAAGTAGGGAATTACCAACATTCTGATTCGCTGAGTGTATTTAATAGCACATGTACTTTGAAGAGAGAAAGACTATTATATTATTCACCATAAATGTAGAAGGCATGTATTTTTGCCATGTTTTATAGTATACATACCTTGTGAGTTTGAAACCTTCAAAGAAACGTGGTTTTTGGTCTTCTCACAAATGCTGACAGATTAGTATGTAACTTTTCCTTGTAGATATTACAAAGAAACAGGATGGACATTTTGATACACCACCACATTTATTTGCTAAGGTAAGAAGTTTTTATAAGAACCCTCATTTGTAAATTAGGTTTGAAAGAGGGTTGTGGGTTTTTTTCCTAAAATTACGGAAATCACAATTACATATGTTCACTTAAAAGAATTGAGACCTTGTAATCCATAGGTGTCACAACTATTGATTATAATTATTCTTGAATTCTATTTGCCTGAATTCTCTATTCCCTAATGGAAGCTTGAGTTATACTACTAGGTAGGTAGGAGAAAACATTTGGTATTCTAACCTGGTAAACCTTTTCAAATTGGTAGTATTTTAATTATTAAAAATGATAACATTTGTAACAGTCAATGTGCTTTCATGTAATTCTTTAGGTAAAAGAAGTAGACCAGAGTGGGGAATGGTTCAAGGAAGGAATGAAATTGGAAGCTATAGACCCATTAAATCTTTCTACAATTTGTGTCGCAACCATTAGAAAGGTAAGAGAATAGGCTCTAAAATATAGAAATGCAGTTATAGGAACTGATTTAACGGGAATAGGAGGAAGCCCCTCATGTATTTCTTTTAACATAAATTGTGTGTATCTGAATCTTCACCAAGGAAGAGGTTACTAATACTTGCAAAAAAAATTGAATTATAGTTTCTTTTCTTTATAGCTTATTGTCACAATGGTCTTCTTGAGTCTGCTACCTTTATTTATGGAATTACATGCTAAGTGAAAGGAACAGTATTAATTTACTTCCTGGTCAGTGGTCAAAGGTAGTCCAATACAGAAATGTAGCAAGTCCAAGTCTATCTTTAGTTTCTTGTTTTCTTTTTGTGCCTTTTTATTCCTTTTTGTAGTATTCTTTCATTTTCCTTTCTTTTAAAACTACTTTCGTAAAAATACCTGCAAGAGTGGTTCTCAGTTCTCAGCAGGCCTCAGAATTACCCTAGGAACTTTAACCCTTTGCACTCCGCTGTCCCCTCTCAGGAGACATCGGAGTTCTAGCATATCACTCGGATGTGCCCTCCCTCATATGAGGGAGGTGTTATGAGGGAGGTGTCCCCTCTCAGGGGACATTGCGTTAAAGGGCGATTTTCGTGTATCGAGAACGCGGCCATCCACGTCTTCCGCGGACAGTAGATAACAATGAACTGCATATTCCCGGTGTGGGACAAAGGAAACGGGACTGGGGGCTGGGGGGAGGGGAGGATAAGGGCACAAAATGGAAGAGAGGAGAATACAGGGGACCATGGAGATGGATCACGGGTGAATTGGTGGTGGGCTGCCCAAGGGGAATACAAAATGTAAAAGACATAAATAACAATAAAAAAAAAATTAAAAAAAAAAGAAAACGGGACTGCATTGTGTGTTCTAACAGGAAAACACCTGGTGGCAGGCTTCAAACCACTTGTTACTGTCAAACATGCACTAATCAGCCTGCAATGCATGTTGGGGAGTGTTACAAAACTTATCATACTGTACAAAATTATAAACAATAAAATACTGGGTTTTTTGCAAATATACATTCCTCGATGTCACCCAATTCATGTAAGTCCAATATCATCATAATACGTTACTTGGTTCCAAAATTATACTAAATAATACGAGGGTCTGTAAATGCACGTTTCCGCCTCAAAGTAGCGTTGAGTAGCTGGTAGCCAATGTCCAGAATGGTTCGGAGTGCAAAGGGTTAAAAACAAATGTAAGGGAGACCAGGTCTCTTACCATCCATTCTGATTTCATCAGTCTGGGTTGAGGATCTAGCATTTGCGTTTTTTTAAGTTCCTTAGTGACTCTCAGGTACTGCCAAGGTTAAGAACTATTGACCCAGAATCTTCCTACATAAAGGTAGAACTTAAGTTGTGATTTGTATTTCAACACAGTTTAAAACCGTAAGCCAGTAGAATCAAAAGCAGTTATGATGTCTGCCAATCCAAGCACATGTTTTCAAGCCCATGCAGTTGGACAAGACCAGCTCCATCCCTGTTCTCCATTTACCTTACTCAACTGGTCAAAGAACCACCTGGTACACTTTTAAACATTCATTTCCATAACCTACTCAGTTAGAATGACAAGAAATATTACTCAGAAATCTCTTTGTTTAAAAATGAAAGAAATAAAAAAGTTTCTAGGTGATTCTGACAATCAGAATCACCAAACCAGGTTTGGAAACTGGTACCATGATACCATGCTCGTTCGTGAAATGAAAGTTAAATGCCCGGTCATTAGAATATCAGGCTTCGTTCAGATAAGGCTTAGTTAATACTTTCCATGCCATGTTTGGCTTAGATTCTGAAAAAGTTTTGTAGAACATGGTAAGATATAGAAAAATAAGTTCATGCAAGGTCAACTATTAAAAATACAACATAATGTTGGAATTTAAATAAAGGAGAGGTTACATTGTCTTAGGGTAATCTTTATAGGAGAAAGAACATTTGGGGGGAATAAAAAAACAAAAACAGAAAGATGGAAACTTAATCTTGAAGGATGAGAAAAAACTGGCCCCAACAAAGATGCAAGAAGAAACTGTGCCATGGTAAGAGAATGTAAACAAAAGTATCAGATAGGAAAGTACAGGCCACATTTAGGAAGTGTCAGGTAGTTCACACACAATAGATACAGACAAGTTGCACTGAAAATTCTAGTAAAGACTTTCCCACTCTGGGGCCTCCCTGTTGGCACAACGGGTTAAGCGAGCACTATGAAGCTATCCAGAGCCACTACAGCACAAGTCGATATCCAGCCAGGGAGCGACCCAAATGGCGCAGCAGACCTCTCCTGCCTTGCCTGCTGCTCCCCTCAGCAGTGTATTTCAGTCGATCTGCCTGTTCTGCTCCCCACTCTGTCTCTGGTGAATCCTCTCACCACCCCACACCTCTGGCCTACACCCCAACTTGTATGCATAAATAAATCTTAAAAAAAAACAACAACAGACTTTACCACTCAGGTTAGCTCTGTTATGCTAAGGACACAGTGGGCAATCTCCTAGACAGCCAGGACCCAGAGATGGGAACTGGAAAGGCATAATCTCCATGTTGCTCTCTGCATCTCTCTTTGTCACAGCTTCTCTCTGCTCTGAGTCTATACCACCTTTCTTTCACTCTCTTGATTGATGTCTTTTCATTCTCTTGATGGGTGTGCTGCTCATTCAGTCTGCACACGATGACCCCCTGGCCAAATTCTGTATGTATAACAATCTTTGTTTTAACCCCAAGTAAGTCACTTGACAACAGTGTCTCTTAATTGTAATTATAAAAATGTAACTGAGCCCAACTTTTGGCTTTTGACCACCTGAAGGTAAGATACTAGGTCGTGGTCCAGTCACCTGTATTTGAAAGGGAAAAAGGAACCCCACATGAAGTGGAGTAGTCCTTTACAGAGGCCTTGGACAAAGCCGTTGAGCTTGAAGAGAAAGTTATTGTTATCTAACCAATATAGTAGAAATAACTGGAAGAAAGGAACTTGGGGGCTGAGACTAAAAGATAGTATGGACTCAGGTAGTGTAGGCTTGCAATACTTGGGCAGACTGAGCTTGCTTCAGTGAACCCGGTAAGTTGGTGAGTTTCTGGCATAAACATAGGTCATACCAAAGAAAGTTGAACTAAGAGGGGAAATGGCCATAGAGGAAGGCTGGAAGCCCTGATAGCAGACAGGAGAGTGGAGAAAAATAATGGCAAGGATTAAAGGACTAAGTGTTTAGGGGGGATCGTAGCCCTACTGATTTATTGCAGGTGTAAGGGGGGAAGTTGTTGGTGTGACGCTCTGGCTGACTCAGAGAATACAGTCAGCATGCAGATAGATAAGTGCAGGACCGAGGCTCTGGGAGCAAGACAGGCTCATGAGAAGACTTGAGGAATTGTTGCAGGGAAGTCAGTCACTGAAGTATGCTGGGTGTGGATGACATCACCAGAACAGAAAGAAAAATACTAAAACCAGAAACTCCAACCAGGGTTGGAGTTCTTGAAAGGGCAGTCATCCACAAAAAGGATGGAAGGAATCATCAGAGAGGTGAGAGATTGATCAGTAGATTGTAACGTAGTGAGAGTCTAGAGGAAATGCTTCTAAAAGTTGGGCATAATCAACAGGTACTGGTACTGCTAGGAGGTTGAAGTTTGAGGATGGTTAAGTGTTGGGGGGAAAGGCACTGAGTTTGACAAACTTGGAGGTCATTGGTGAATTTAACAGTAGGGTAAGGACAGAAATCAGACTGCAAGGAGTTACATAGTATGTAACTTGAGTTGGGTCTCTGAGTGAAGAGAGTACTCTGTTCATTGTACTATTCGTATTCCTTATCTGAAACATGAACTGCTTCTGAATAAAATATTTTTTTTAATATTTTAATGTGATGGAAGCTGAGGGAGGGATGTTAGACTGCAGGAGATGGTGTTTTGGTGCCTAGTACCTGTGGGGGTGATAGAACAAGATGGAGAAGTTTGGCTTTGGGGAGAGGAGAATAGCTTCAGAGGTACAAAGGAAGGCATTTTAGAACCTTACATACGTTGGCCTTAGTTTGTGTCACAGAGAATCATGCAGCATAAGAGAAGGAAAGCTGGAGTTTAATGGAGGTAAAGGGGGTTTGGAACAACTCATCTGTGTGACACATGAGAAAGGAGGAAAGTAAGAGTAACCGAGTAAGAGTTAGAGCCTGGCAACACTAAATCATTAACGTGTACGAGAGTGCCAGTTTTGTGGTGTCAGGGCAGCAGGCAGCCTCAGCCGTTGGCAAAAGCACTACTTTTTTCTAGACTCTGAAATCACTTTTCCCTTACCCTGCTTTTGTTTCTGGCACACACTGTAATTTTTCATTATAATTCCCAGTATTTAACAACTCAATAAAGGAGCTTTTCATTTCTTAGAGACTTTTATGTAACAGATTTTCCTTTCTTTGGGAATGTCAGTTTAAAGGTTCATTTTATAATAATAGTATCTAATTTCTAATATTTGTGATTCTCTTACTTTAAAAGGTGCTGGCTGATGGATTCCTAATGATTGGGATCGATGGCTCAGAAGCAGCAGATGGATCTGACTGGTTCTGTTATCATGCAACCTCCCCTTCTATTTTCCCTGTTGGTTTCTGTGAAATTAACATGATTGAACTTACTCCACCCAGAGGTACTTCATCCTAGTATATCTGCTGAGTTTTCATCCTTGCTTTGTTACCATGTTCTCTATTTACAGCATTTAACATAGCCCTAGATTTCTTGCTATGTGAATATGTAGTATGTGTGGATATGTCTATATGAACAAACATATAGGTGTTTAACAAGGACTGTAGGGTGCTCTGAAAACATGAAAGACTGTCTTCTAGCTATATTTAACAAACTACATTTGTACAGAATTTTTCCTGAGCACATGTACAATTTATTGCTATTCTTAAGCCCTGTTGATGGTGTGATGTAGACTCCATGGGCTATTGTGTACATAATCTTCTTTTTTAAAAATGCATACTTTAGCCTTACAGGGAAAGCAGGTTTCTATCTTTAGATGACCATGTGACTGTTTAAAGGAAGGCATATCTTTAAATAGCCCTCTGGCTTAACCAATTACTTTCCTACTTTCAATATCTGAATCTGAATCTTGGAATTTTCCTGTAAGAAGAGAGAAGGGGAAACACTGAAACTAGTTTGGCCATTTTTATTAGTTGCAATGAGAGAAAAATACCACTCTAAAGTGTTCAATGCTAGGCTGTCCTAAGCCTAGGATTGAAAGGGCAAATGTCTTGTTCTTGTGGTAGATGGAAGGGAGGAGATTATGAGAAGAGAATCACGTTTTCATTGAGATAAGTCATCACACCAGGTCTGTTTTCAAAAGGAAGAAATTCCTTTATAAAATAGAGGAATTATTAGAGCACCTAGAGTACTCGAGCATGTGTTAAAAGTTTATCGTACAACTTAAAATCTAAGATTTTAGTGTTACTGAGTCACCGCTTACTTACATTTTGATATGCTAATTACAAATGAACTGCTCGTTAAACCAGTTATGTTTTCCAGGTTATACAAAACTTCCTTTTAAATGGTTTGACTACCTCAGGGAAACTGGCTCCATTGCAGCACCAGTAAAACTATTTAACAAGGTAAATTTAAATGATGGCATAATAACTATGTGTAATCTTTTGATGCTTCACAAATGCAAATTAATGTTGATGAAAATGTCTTTGCTTTATATTTTGTAGTGGTGACTAATAGAAATAAATACATAGTAATAATATAAATGTCTTATTTCAAAAAAAAATATAAACGTTTTATTTCCCTAGGATTGACACCTGTTTTCAAATTTCGTTTCTTTTTTTTTAAGATTTATTTTATTTATACATACAAGCTGGGGCACAGGCCAGAGGCGTGGGGCAGCAACAGGGTTCACCAGAGACAGAGCGGGGAGCAGAACAGGCAGATCAGAAATACACTGCTGAGGGGAGCAGCGGGCGAGGCAGGAGAGGTCTGCCGCACCATGTGGGATTCTCCCTGGCCGGGCATCGAACTCGCGTCGCCACTGCCGACAGCTCCACAGCGCAGCACTTAACCGCTGCGCCACCAGGGAGGCCCTCGTTTCATTTTTAATCTGAGGAAAATGGAAATGAATACATTTCCTAACTAGTTTTTAAATGCTTGACCTTCATGTTTTAATACTTAAAAGAATTATTTGGAACTCTGGGGTTAAATTAGGTTATTTGGCTGCATTGCTTACTCTTTTTCTTTCTTAATGACAGTGAAGTTTTGAATTCTTTTCACCAGTGTTAATATTTTTCATCTCTTGATCAGGATGTTCCAAATCATGGATTTCGTGTAGGAATGAAATTAGAAGCAGTAGATCTCATGGAGCCACGATTAATATGTGTAGCCACAGTAACTCGAATTATTCATCGTCTCTTGAGGATACATTTTGATGGATGGGAAGAAGAGTATGATCAGTGGGTAGACTGTGAGTCCCCTGACCTCTATCCTGTAGGGTGGTGTCAATTAACTGGATATCAACTACAGCCTCCAGCATCACAGTGTAAGTTGGTATACAGAAAAGGTGTCCTTTTGTAAAAATCAGCAATTCTCCAGAGGACTATCTCACATAAATCATCTTGTGAGCTCACAGGACAAGAATATACCTATGTCTGATTGGTTGCCAGGTAAGATCTTAAGACTCAACAACAATATCACAGAATCAGACCATGTGTACCATGGCTGTGTGAACACAGTAGTCAATTACATAATGACTATAGAACCACAACAGTAAGAGCCAAATTAAATTATATTTATTTTAACAAATTTAAATTATAGGCTAAAAATGTATTGGTATGTAATGTGTGCTTAATAAATAGTGGAGTCTTTCTGGTACTGAGGTTCATGATGTTACAGGACCAAGTACTCTTATTTTCGATGTACTTTTATTAGCATAATGGTCTTGCTAAAGATAGTTCATCTGTGTTGTACCTAGAGTTAGTGGCAGTTACCTGGTACCAATTTTCCCTTTTATTTTTCAGCATCAAGAGAAAGCCAATCAGGTTCATCAAAACAGAAGAAAAAGGCTAAGTCCCAGCAATACAAAGGACATAAGAAAAGTGGGTCACCACATGGTGTTTATGTATATTTCCTAAAGTGTTAAAACCAATTGGGGTCATGGTTTTCTTGCACAAAAAATTATATCCCTGTGAGCACTGATCACTGTGCATTAAATGTAGTATGCTTAAAGGTGCAGTATGCCATAAAAGGCAACCCTTTTCAATAATGAGAAAGACTTATATTTTAATTGACAGGAAAAATGATTACCGTAATCATGTGTTAAGGAAGAGAGTCTGCAGATGATTCTTGAAACAGTATGTAAACCTATTGAAAAACTAATCCTTTCTCTTCAACCTTTTTATGAAAAGACATAAAAGCATATGCTTACAATAGACTAGACTAACAAGCCCATCCTTCTTATAAGCCAGAGCTCTTTTTTTAGAGGGAATCTTATAAGAAGTTGAAGTTGATAATTTAAAAAATAGGACTTAGGAAAATTTTCTAAGTATGCCTTGTATATTATATTTTACTTTACAGGGATGGATTATTGGCATCAATGCAAAAATAATGTTCAGTATACTGGTAGCTCTATTTTACTCTTTTTAAGTCATTTTTTTACCACCATGGAAAGCTGTTAAGTTCTCTTTATGTAGTTTGTCACAGAATATTTCATTCTGAGGTAAAATTATTTTTAAAGTAAAAAGTACATTTGAGGATTAAAATTGAAACAGATTTTTCCTGCTGATGCACTGTATGTGCAAATAATTGCTAGCTGCCTCATTAACAACCACGAAGCAGCGTGAAGACTCAGATCTTTCCAATCATAGTCATCTCTTTATAATTTTTTCAGTAGGAAACTTTAAAACTTCTATCAACTACTGCTTTGGTACTTTAGTTACCTCTCAGAATGAGCCCAAGTCAGCCTCACAGTAATGATATCCTTCAGATCTGTCTCTTGCGCTTTCTCCTGTATTACACACCTAATCTTCTATAGGCCCAGTGTTATTTTGCCAGGTTTGGTATTCAACTGAAAGAACTTGAGAGATTATTGACAGGACCAGGAAGATCAAAGTGACTTGCCGTTTATCTGGAAATGAGTAAGGAGAATTCACCCAGGAACTTGATGTCAGTGGACTAACCGTGATAGATGTAGTGTCTAAACTTTCTGTAAGATTAAAACTAGCGCAAGCCATTCTTTTCACTTTCTTTTGGACAAGACTTTTGAGTTTCAGAAGTTTCTTTTCTAAGTTAACATTTTTTATTACTCACTGGCTATGTGGCATATGCTTACGGGGACTGACTTCTGAGCACTGCACAGCGCCTCCCTAAGTGTCATTCTTGCAGGGTTTCTAGGGACATGGGAAGAAATACGAAATCAATGAAGGATTAACATCAGCATCCCAATTTGTAATGGTTTAACATTATCAAATATCTGGATTACTTGGAAAAGTGAATTTAGCTATAAATACATGTTCTTTAATTGTATTATTTCGATTGCTCTTAATAATATGACATCTGTCATGCCTTTGAAGTGTACTTGAATATAGAAAGGAAAAGAAAACTATAGACCTATAATCCCTTATTGATAATCTTGAGGGTCCAGATACATTTTGGAATTCAGAATTTTTCACATTTAGAAAAGAAGTACAGTGTGTGTTGTATGTACTATGTAATACCCCTTGCAGACTAGAGCATTTTCTGAAGCAAAATATATATAAGTATTTAAATGGGCAAAAGATTATAAATAGTATCACCTAGTGAGGTCTGGTTTTGTTGCCAAAGTTTTACCCCAAAACTTTGAATTTTGGAACTGAAGATAAAGAATTGTACTGTCACATGAATGAAGTAGCAATCTATTTTCATTTTTCTATATTATTCAGCAAGCAGTTTATTAGAAATTTTTCCCATAAAACTTTTATGTACCCAAGAAAGAAACCAAAGTCTTTCACTGCCTGCAGATTTTTAGCAACAGCAGATAGGCCACAAAGGTTTTTATTTAAGTTTGTTTGCATAGTATTGTATTCTGACTTTGTTGTTTCATCTTACAGCTCTTTCAGTCTTTTTGTACCTAAAATCATCCATCGGTATATTCTTCGGTATTGCTTATGTTTTACAAAAATAGAACATTGATTGGCTTCGTTGTTATAGCTTGTTTTGTAATGAGCAGTGGTGTTGCTGTATAAATGGATAGCTGTTTACTTAGTGATTTGAAAAATAAGAGTAATGTTTCCCCAAGAGGACCATGTAGATGGTTGTGTGCTTGGGACTTGTCCGATCTTAGAAAGCCTTTTTTTCTCCAGGGCTAGTAATTCCAGAGCAAAAATACCAGCCTAATTTATCTGCCATCTTCAGGGGCTTTTTTAAAAGAAACCAGAGCGTAAGGGATTCCTTACATCGTTACCTCTAAGTGTATATAGACATTCATGAAAGTGACTCCTGTACATGATTGTGCTTTCGTGTTTGAGAATCAGATATGTCTGCACTGGTATATATTTAGTTATGTTAGTTTCTAGATCATTTTACATAGGAGTACTGTCTGGCTTAAACTTACTGTCTTTTAGTCTTAATTTTGCAAAACATAGTTTCTCATGGGTCTTTTGTATGCTCTGGAAGAAAATAGATATAATTTATAGTCAAAGATATGTAAGTATTGCTCAGCTTTCAACTTAGTGCAATATGCATGGTTTTTCAATATTTGCAAAGTCACAAGTATTTTTTGTTGGTAGTGAAAGCATTATATTGTCTTTGAAGGCTTATGTTTGCTTATCAAATTATAACTGAAAGATGTTTAAAAGGAAATTAGGTTGCTTAAGAACTTGCAGGCAATAAATTTTAAGTTTTAGAAATGCTTTTCAGAATAAGCATTGTGTTTCCTGAAAGAGTGAATTAAAACCAAATGTTAGGAGAGCTCATTTCATATCAGTAAAATCCTGCTACCCAGATAGTACATTTGTTCAACTCTGATTTCTCCTTGAGGGCCAGTGTTTGAGCATACCAGGGCAGTCAACTACTACCCTGGAAGTAGGATTTTAAAACCCGGACACTAGATTTTCAGCCTCCCTAAAGCAGAAGTGTTCTTGAAGGAAATTAGCCAGCTATCCGCCACATTAACTGCTGTCCGCTAGTTCCTTTTGCTTTTTGTTTTAAACTTACTTTGAGATCACCAGACTCTGAGAGAGTTGAAATAATCCCCCACCATCCACCTGCCAACGCACTCTCTTTCGCTCCCTCTCCTTGTTTTCAGAAACCTTGCGTTGTTGGTTCTTTCCCAGTATCCTGTGCAACCCTACCTTTCCTAGGTATATAATGCACTTTTCTTATCACGCATGTAAGTAAAAGCTTACTTTAGTTTGACTTGATATTTAGAGAGGAAGATGCCAATTGGGAAGAAGCCTGTCAGTTTGTCGAGCCTGCCCATGACAGGTGGGGTGCGGAGGAGCTTCTCTGGTGACGAAGAGTTGACTCCTCCTCCATATCGAACCCTTCCAGCACAGACAGCCCTGGAGGCCTTCCCACCTCCCAGCACTAGCCGAGAGTTCAGTCCCAGCCTCAAAACAGGTAATTAGTCACATCAGCACCTCAGGTACTGCACAGGGAAAAAGCCTGGGTAGGGGGGTGGGAGACAAAGCATGGTCTGGCATGACAGGTGCTGACTCATTAAATTTTTCTTTTTCTTTCAACTGAAAAATTCATTTTCACTAGTCCTTAGTAGTCACTTCACTAAGGTGAATCATCAGAGAAGGACTTTTATTTTGTTACAAACCACTTCTGAGCTTCAAATTAGGATAAAGCCATCATTTCCGTTTATGGAATTGTGAGACATCTTGGACTGTTGTGGAATATTTTGCACTGCAGAATTTTGTGTGGTGACTTGTGGGAGAAATAGACCATTAAGGATCTGATGAATCAGATCCAAAGATGAGGCTTTGCTCATAGCATTCATAGTGTCCCACTCATTGGATAGAATGTTATGTGTTCCAGTGTAATTTTGCTTCCGGTAGTAACATTTACCACAATCTTAGCTGATAAATGGACTTCAAAACATAACGCCTGTGTGAATTCAGCATTGAATTTAAGTGAAATTTCCATGATTTCATGTTCTTGTATGTGTGGTGATTAATTAGGTAGGTGATATTTGAGTTTAATTGGTTAAGCTAAGAAAGACTGCAAAAAATTTTTGCCTTTTGTAATTGCTAAAACATCACAGGATATCAGAAAGGTTTTTTACTTTGCATATGATGAACTTCACCGATGGGTGATAGCTTCAGAGCTAATGTTTCTTCCTTGGCATCTGTTTCCCCATCTCTTTACTGTTGCATTTATACTTAATGGTTTTATCTAATCAGTATTCTTTAAAATGCCTTTTGGTTGAAAACCCTGATGGAACTTAGTACCAAACTGGGTTTTTTTCCTCATTCCTCTGTTTGCTGTTATTTTTGCTCCTGTGGTTGTCATCACCCTTTTTTTCCATTTTAGGATATGTTGGGTTTTTGACACCTTAACAGTGTTTATCTATTCATCTTTATCCTTCCCAGTCTGTTTCTCTGATCATCACCCTGATGTCCTTATATTAAGAGGAAATTTCTGCACCTCAAAATAGATTAGTACAACTCATCCAAATGTATCTGGTCTTTAATGGGAAAATCTTCAAGGTCTGTCTAGAGCATTTCCATTTCTTGTTCGTCTCTAACTTGTTTCTTTTTGTACTTGTTATTTATGAAGTAACCTTTCACCTACGTAACTGTAGGTATTTGTAGCTCTGGATATATTTGAGTTTTTATTGGATTTTAGGTGTATTTTCTTTAAACATTGTCTTGATTTTGATGACATGAATCACATTTTGTGAGAGGTTACTGATGGATGTAAAACAACTTCTAAGATTGGCATAATTTCAAGGCCAGAGGCCTCCTGAGTGACTTCCTCCTTCCACAGTGTCTGGAGTGTCTTCAGAACTGGGGGCACATCTTCCAGAGTTGGTGTGATTTTACTCTGAGACTAAATTGGTATCTTAACTCTGAAAGCTGCAGTGTGATTAGCTTTTGAGTTTATTATATATGGACTTGTAGCTAGGAAAATGTATTTCTGAAATGTTAGTCAGCAAAGTGGCTTCTTTTTAAAAATGGAGCTCAGAAAATGCACTTGTTTCGAAAGTAACATTCAACCACAGGGTTTATTTTATTTCATCCATCATTCATTGAGAATAAGGCCTGGAAAGGAGAATGACGTGTGAAGACACCAGACAGGCTTTAGGTTCCATGAGAAGACTGAAACTTTGCATTAAAACATTCCACGTCTGAGTGAGTGATTCACCTTTATCTTAAGTCACTTCTTTTAAAGCACATTGTTTCATATTTTAACATGAGCAGAAGCATAATCCAGAAATTTATGTTTAACAGTAAGTACAAGTAACTTCAGGATGTGCTTTAGAATCTCAACTTGCCTTTCTCACATTTAAAAAAAAACATCTGTTTGAATGGAACATGTTTGGTCTTGAAGCACAGTAATTCTTTTCTCATTCATTTAGCCATCTGACCATCATATAACAAGATATTATTTTAATTAACCTTTTATTGTGGGTACTGCACCTTTAATGAAATTGGGTGGTTTGTTTTTTTTCCTTGGGTTTATTTTCATGGTATTGTTCAAATGTCCTTACCAGTTAATGCGTGCTGGTTAGATTTGAAGGATAAGTATTACATACTTGGTATTGTTCTCCATAAAATCATTTTTATTAATTTTTTTTTGAAAAAGGAAAACTACAATTTTTGTTTTACCTTTCAACAGTCTGGTGTTTTGCTTTTATTAGAGGCATAGTATATTCACTTTTCTGTCTTTGGGCTATTACATTTTCACACCACTATTAACCAAAACAAGTAACAAAGTAAAATAAAATGAATTGGCTTCTCTCAAAAGATTATTATTTAAGTTATTCAAAAAGATGTCAAAGATCATCACTTTGAAACTAACCTTTGCAACTAAAATCATGACATGAAGTATTTGGTTGACTGTATTATTGGACTTTAATTACAGGTGTAGCCATTTTAATGCTCTTCTGGTGACACTTCATGAAAATTGTATTGGTTTACCACACATCTAAATTGGGACATCTTTGAATCCTAGTTCTCCTTTTATATATAAATTGACGTTTTCTTCCATATGAGCAGTTCCCAATTCGCATTCCACATTTATGCATCCCCTCAATTATAATGAAAAGATCTATAATGGAAGAAAAAAAATTTATTTGAGCCAGTGCCTACAGGAAGCAAGTGCGTTTCCTCAGCGAGCGATGTGAGTGTGGGGCGCTGATGCCGGTGGGAGACTCCCCTCTGTGGGAGGGTGTGGCAGCCAGTCAGCTCCCTCTGCTAATAGCCCTTCAAGAATGCTGGTCTCAGGTGGCCAAGTCTCCTGGCTTTTCAGGGGTTTATGTGAAATCTCATTGCAAAATATTCGCAATTGGGCACAGGGTCAGGTGAGCTCAACTTAGCAGATTTGAGTGTGCTGAACAAGTTGGAGCTTACCAGTGAGTATGAGGGCATACTAGATCCATCTCCTGGCGTTTAAGTGATTTGGAACTCAGTTTTGATTAAACAATAACTTTTTAAGAAGCCTAAAAATGTCTCCGTTTGCTGTAGTTACTAAGACTAGTTTTTAACTCCTGAGATCATTTTTATTAAGAAGGTAAGTAGTTATTTTGAATCCTGTAAAAGATTGGGGCAAGGATTTAAAGGGCAATCTGAAGTTACAAGGAATACCTCAGCACCATTAAGAAAGTTAAAAGGAATTTATAAAAAGAGAGAGGAAAATTTCAGAATTAAGCTTGGCCTAAAATTTTTACCTAAGGCTAATGCTGGGCCCAGCAAAGAAAAATTTCTTCTTTTTCTTCATCCTTGCCCCATACGTTAGAAAGAGCCCTCCTGTCACTAAGAATTCTGACTGGTGTGACGTCAGTGGCTACCCAGAAATCTAAGCCCCACTGAAAATATTAGAAAACTGAAAAGTTGTCCCCAGAAATAGAGACCTGTTGGAATGTGACCTGTTCATAAACTGAGGACAGCCTGCACTCTTGGTGTGTTTTCACTTGAAAGCAGATGGCAGATGAGCACTCAGACAGGCAGCACTATGTTGTGATCTCACTGGCAATGTCAGCTGCTTGGGACCAAGGATTTTGCATTGCTGGTGTCGGTAAATTTTATCTACAATGGTTAGATAACATTCTTCAGAACCATTGGGAATAGGGTGGTGTGTCAATGTGTGGCTTCTGACATAAAAGTGAATACTAAATCAGAAGAAAAATTCTGTGCTAGTCAAATTAGTGAACACTATTACCTTGAACATTTCTTTGAAGATGTCCATTATGTAATGTACAAAATTGAGTACCGTTCCTTTTTGAACTTTTCCCTAACTGCTAATATACTTTGAAAATTAAAATTCAGGGGGCTAATTTTAAGAGTTGTTGAAGAAATGAAGATATTTTATTAACTAAAGCTGGTGCAACATGAAAACTAAAAGCAACCTGAATGTTCTAGAGACGCTCAGTAACACCCCATACACTTCTCTCTCATACAGTGACTACATTGCAGCTGAAGGAGGAGTTAATAGATGGAGAGGATTATAATTTCCTCCAAGGAGCATCTGATCAGGAAAGCAATGGCTCTGCCAACTTCTACATCAAACAAGAGCCCTGACAGGGCTCAGAAACTGAGGGTGGGAGGGGAATACTTTTACACAGGACTGATTTATTATCAATCCAGCTGTACAGCGGGGCTATTCTACTGGGACATTTTGCTAAGCATAGAAAATTTCAGTTCCAGATTTTTCAGGTGGGTGGGGAAACTATTTTAGTCGTGGGGGGAAATTTTTCAATTTATAAAGATGGACAATTTTTGTGTTGTATTTGAAGCTTTTGAAAGAATTTTGTAATATTTTCCAAGTTTGGATTTATGTGCATTGTTAACAAGAACTGAAATTCTAACTTTTTTGGTAAGATTAAAGTTTAGGTAGCAGGATTGAAGGAAATGATTTAAGAAGGATATAGTTGTAAATGCAAATGAACTGTCATTACAAATGAACCTTTTTTGGTACCTGTTGAGAGATTTGAGGATTTTAGAAGTTAGGCCAGTCACATCTCCAGCTTCCTTTGCTGCAGAAATATGCAACTGAACCCCCATATGGAGGGTTCATCACCACAGAAATCATGGGAAGGGGAATTAATTCTGCTTGTTAGCATTTTATTGCAGCCCATTTTAAATGTTTGTACAGAAATGTTTTTCATTCTGTGAAAATTAGAGTTCTGTATGAAACTGGAAGAACTCTGGATACTTTTATATGTTTCTCTTTTAATTAAAAAAATGGTTAAAATTAACACTTAAGTGGTAAACTGGAATGGTTGACAAGATATACAGGATCTCGGTCTACATGTTGAGGGATTGGGGGAAATGCAATATTGTCCTAGGTTTATTTTTTTTCCTTGCTAAAAAATAGCCCACAAAAGGGATTCTGATCAGTTCTCTGCCGTTTCCCTCCATTTGTGAGGTAATACTTGGTATAACTACACCCCAAAACAGATGTTCTGTATTATCAAAAGAATCAAAATTTGTTTAAGCCAAAATAAGTTTAGATTTCAAAATCATTCCAGCTCTGCTTTTAACTATTCTGGATTTTGTTAGAAAAATAATTTGAATGAGAATTTTCCTAAAATTCCATATATAGAGAGTATAAAGTCTCTTTAATTGTATTCAGAATTCATTTCAATAACTGATTTGGACCATTTTGAACATTCCCTACTTTGAAATTCACATGGCTTCCTTTAAAAAAGGATGTAAGGGTAAATTGGTGAAAAGTTTGCTCTCTGCATTTTCTAACTTTCTGAATTGTGACTGAATGAGAGAGCTCTAGCGTTTACCAGTGAGGTTCATAAACTAAACTCTCAGGAATTAATAGCATCAGTTCTAGAAGTGCTTCTGGGTCTTAGCCTGGCCTCTTCAGAGTGGTAATATTGACCATCTCCTCTGGAATATAGGTAGGGCTAATTAGAAATTAATCAAAATGATTAACCTCTACAGTCCTTCAGCCTATGGAATGCTTTAAAATATGTTAATGGAAAGCCCCAGGAGACCATTTTAGGTAAGATTTTTGTTTGAATTTTAAAATGCGTAGAACGTTAAAAACCAGCAATTTATTTTCTAAAATATTGCTCTACTTTTGGGAATAATAGCATTGGTAATACGCACAGGTTTACCTCATTCTATGCAAGAGGGGTTAATAACAAGGTTTTGTAGTTGCTACTGGAAGTAAAATTTGTTATTTTATAGTGTAAGAATGTATGGAATCGCATGTCAACATTTCTTAGTACTGACTCTTTAGGGGCATAAATGCAGATCATATCAACGCCAAGTTGATTTCTCATGTGTCAAATATATGTGAATTCAGCTGTTAAATTACTGGATATTTATCTTAAACAATATTACTGAGAGGGACCTACTGTAAATGTGACATCCTCACACTTCCCAAATCTTTGACTTTTAAGAATCTTCCCATAAATTTAAAACCTAGAAGACTTCCAAAGCAAGGGTCATAGCAGTCTTTATTCTCAGGCTCAGTGAATTAAACCCAGGACTGATTCCATTGACATGGGCACTAGAAGCCAGTTGTATGGTGTGCTCTACCAATTCCTTGGGCTTAGGGGCTCTATGGGCAACTGAATAAGCCAGGAGGGATTAGATTTGGAGCCTGGTAATTAGTTCTGTGAAATGCTCATTTGTAGCCAAATTTTATAAGCTGCCAGTTCTAGCATAAAACCAGGCTCTGTATATTTTCAAGTCTCCCAGCTATTCATGAAGTGTTTCTTGTCCTGATCCCGTCACCAACAGTTGCGGTTGGTCAGGACTTCCTACTATCTGACCACAGTCTGAAGCCCTCTTCATCATTCAGACTCTTAACTCCTACTGCTCATGAACAGCAAATACATTAGTGCAGAGGAGATTTATGTCTTAGCCATAACTCCAGCTGTACAAATCAGCAGCAGCCCCAATTTTTTACGGTTATTCAAAATGTACTGCTGACCTTGGGTTGTTTTTGTTTTTTTCCTGTTAGGATTATTTGGAGGTTTTTTTTTTTTTTTTTGGTAGTTTAAACTCTTTAACCTTTTCCTTGCTACGTATGAGGAAAGCTAAAGCTGTTATCAACTTCTTATTCTACGGATACTAACACGGGTTTTCAGTGTTTGTTTGTTTTTTTATTATTATTAATTTTGCGTGATGTGAATACCCTCTCCCATCAATATTTGTATTATGGTGCTATATATTTGGTAATGATCCTTTACTATTGGGAAGGGATTTTAAAAATACTGTGATTAAACTGGGTTTCTTCCTTTGATTTTCATATTTTAAATAAAGCCACAGTCATTTATACAAATGAAAAGCATCTGTCCCTGGGCAAATCTTTTGAGGACAGAGGTCAAAGTAAACTGCATAAGGTTTTTACATCATTTCTGTATGTATTTGATATATAGATCAATATCTGTACAAATTTAATCTTTTATTTTCTTGGTAACTTGTGATCATTGAGAAAGTCTTTAAAACTTTCTCATGAAGTGTATATAATGCGTGAAAAATTCCTTTGGAGAAATTTATGTTCCTTTCATTTTTACCAAATTGCAAATTTCAGCATGGATGTGAAAAGCATTAAAATTATAACTTTGTGTACAAGATGAAAGTAATTCACTAAATTTGCCCTTTTTTACACAAAATAAAATGTTAAAATTAAGTTGTATTTGAGCAATTTTTTAATATGCTTTGGTCTTTAAGGGGATTTATTCAAAATATCAGGTGCCTTCTGTAAGCAATCAAGAGGTCCCTGTAGAAATCCAGGCAGTTCCTTCTTCACGGAACTGTAATCTATTAAAGGAAAGCAAGCACAACATGAGTGAGGAAGAATTTTCTAGTAGTAGCTGATAGGGAGGAAGAGAATAGGGAAGGTTACTGGGGTCTGGTTGCATTGGAGTGGGGATTTCAGGAGCTAAGGGAAAACACAAAGCCACAGCAAGGGCCAGTTGCCCACATAGGGGAAAATTAAGTTACTTTTAGCTATTAGAACAGGGTATTACGGGTTTGGCATGCTTGCCACTAAGCTACTTTTTTTTTAAGCTCCATTAACCTGAGCACCAGAGGGATTCGTAGGATATAAATGAGTTATCCAAGGTAGCTCTTGTTTACATTAAGAGGAAATGCAAAGACACGTACCTCCTTTAGCAACAACAGACTCTGAAAATTTGATTGCGAAAGCAATTCATAGATAATTTCGTGGATGTAAGATGGCAATGAGATGGATTGGGTCTTTTTAGTCACTAATTTCATTACACCTTAGAGAAATATAACAGCACAATCAGGCTATCACCAGCCACTGCAACATGAGTTTGATTCATTCCCAGCCAGGGATGACCCACATGGCACAGCAGACCTTTCCTGTCTCACCCGCTGCTCCCCCAGCAGTTCATTTCAGTAGATCCTCCTGTTCTGCTCCCCACTCTGTCTCTAGTGAATCCTCCCCACACCTCTGGCCTACATCCCAGTTCTTGTGTGCATAAATAAATCTTTTTCTAAAAATAGAAATAGAACATGTTCTAAGAAAACAAAAGTCGAAACTAATTTCTGCCCTACTTTCTATTTAAATGACAAATCATTGCCCCAAGTTGGAATTCCCAGCTTGACTATCATTTAATATATCATGCTTTGCTATATATTAATTTTTGTATCTCTCAAATCATTTTAAGTCATTAACGCCTGTTGGGAAACTAGATTTCTAAAGTGCTTCATGCCCAGATTATTTAAGAGTCACAGTGTTTCCACCAAACGAGGCACTTTTGAGCATAGTTTCCAACCTTGTAAGGTAGGGAAACAAACTATTTCCTTTTTACAGACTTTTACTGAGACTAAGTTAACCTTTTTTAGCTGTTAAGCAGGCCAAAATAGGTCTTGCCTATTAACAATTATGTAAAAGGGAACATACTGTGTGTTCAAAAATTACTGAAAGCAACGGAAGGTTCTGTTCAGCTGATATGTAGGATTAGGTTCAAACCTAAGATTACTCCGGACAGTATTTTAAATTTTGCCAGTCTACCTTTCTTTCTCATTCAGTTCTGCCCAAATCAAGTATTAACTTCCAAATCCTTCCTCTCAGTTCTAGCCATTCCAAACTTGACCACACCTAAACTCAGGATTTTCACGTCACTTGGAAGACTGTGAGACAGTGAGGCATAGTGGCCCTGTGCTTGGAGTCTTTAGACTGCTGCTCAGTGAGCGCCTGCTCCTTCACTTGTTAGAACTTGGCTGTTTGCTACCTGTGAAATGGTAATACTAGTCCTAACCTAAGATTTGTGAAGATAACATGAATTCATGCATGCAAAGCACCTAGAACAGCCCTGGCGTAGGGTAAGCTCATACTTTGCTGCTGCTGGTCACCCAGGTACCTCAGCCAGTGTGCATAGAATCACCAGGGAACCCAGTAAATGCTGAGCCCCAAGAGCCTATAACTAATGATCAAATTTCTCCTTAGCTGTGGTGAAAGCATGTAGCATGTAAACATGGGATTAAATTTGAAGTTGAAAAATAGAGGAATTAGGGTCTCCCCTGTGGCGCAGTAGTTAAGCGCTGTGCTGTGGAACTGTCGGGGGCAGTGGCGACGCTGGTTCAACACAAGGCCAGGGAGATTCCCACATGGCGCAGACCTCTCCTGCCTCACCCGCTGCTCCCCTCAGCAGTGTGTTTCCGTCAATCTGCCTGTTCTGCCCCCCACTGTTTCTGGTGAACCCTCTCGCTGCCCCACACCTCTAGCCTGTACCCCAGCTTGTATGCATAAATCAATCAATCTTGAAAAAAAAAAGAGGAATTGTTATATTTGACACTAGAATCCTCATTTTTTTATACCAAACTGTCAAGCTGTGCCATCGTCTGACAGCATAATAAAATGTGGTAGTCTCCTATATAGAAATGGCATTTAGCTTTCACCAGTTCCCAGAGTAAATATCCAGTCATGCATGTCTTTTTCTTCCCCACTCATCAGCACATGGCAAGTTTATTGAGGAAAGGAGAGAGACGCCTATATAGATACAGGCAGGCAGAACTGCGCACATGCATATTTTTAAACCCAGACTCCAGGTAGGAGATTTGTTTATATTGGTAAGTGCCTTTTGGCATCACTTTACAACTGTGCCAATACAGGGAAATTAACCTGAAAAGCAGGGAATATGATCTTTGTGACCATTCATTGCTGCTAACCCAGGACACAGGCGTGACAAATAGTTCATCCTATGAGAGCAAGAAAGGCATCTGGTAGTGAGTTATATTTGTACCAGCTACGCATCACTGGTTTTACTTGGTTTGTGTACATTATTTCATGTAACCCTGCATTGCAGTGGTATGACCCTCATTTTACAGATGGCTTTAGGCTCCCATTTTGTTTATAGTCAACAATGTAACTGGACAACCTGACTAGTCTTAATTATCAAGTTCTAAACAAATTCTTTATACAGAAATGCAAATTACAGTATCAGCTAAAGCAGGTGGGATAATTATTATGCCTATTTCTTTCTAGTTTTCTCAGGTATATAGCAATAGCCACACTTGTCCTCTATGCTGATGAATGGGGAGGGAAAAATAAAGAAATATGCGTATGTATTACTAGCTGTTTACTCTTTGAAAGCCTCACTACTCTCCCTCCTTAGTCTTGAAGTACACCCAGGAAAGAAGAAGGGTCAGAAGAGGTTTCCATGCTAAACAGGATGAGTTAGTTCTGGAATGCTCAGATAGCTAGGGAGCCAAGTCACTTCCAGCTTAGAATCAAATAAACACAGGAGGCCGCACCCAGTTTCCAAAAGCTTTATTGGTAAAGATGCTTTAGAAAAGATAGATCCTATTGCTTCCAAGTCAAAATGAAGAGCTGTGTCCAGGGACACTCCAGCAGTACCGCAGGAGACTTTGTCCACCTCTCATTCATAGATCCAGTCAAAAGCACAGGACTTGTAGCTCACCAGTTCTTCAGGCTTAAACCACAGGTTGATTTCTTTCTCAGCACTTTTCACTGAATCACTGCCATGAATGATGTTCCTAAGAGAACAATATACTAGTCACATTTTCAAGTGCAGACACCTATTTAATGGATAAAGCAAAGCACAGCCACCGCAGACTTTTTCAGTGAAACTGCCACTTGAAGCAGATAACCCCTAAAAGTAATTCCTCACAAAAGCAACTACAGGGCCTCCCCGGTGGCGCAGCGGTTAGGCGCTGCGCTGTGGAGCTGTCGGCAGCAGTGACGCGAGTTCGATGCCCGGCCGGGGAGAGTCCCACATGGCGCGGCAGACCTCTCCTGCCTCGCCCGCTGCTCCCCTCAGCAGTGTATTTCTGATCTGCCTGTTCTGCTCCCCGCTCTGTCTCTGGTGAACCCTATCGCCGCCCCATGCCTCTGGCCTAGTGCCCCAGCTTGTATGTATAAATAAAATAAATCTTAAAAAAAAAAAAAAAAAAGCAACTACAAAAGTACCTGAGCAAAAACATTCCTTGGTTCAATTTTATTATGCTTCCAAGTTTTCTCCTTTCAAAACAGTGCTTGTACCCCAAGACTGCTGTGTTACAAAACATTTTCTTTTCAAATTATGAAAAATAAGGCCTCCCTGGTGGTGTAACCAGTTAAGTCGCAGCACAGCACTATGAAGTTATCCAGAGCCACTGCAGCACAAGTTCAATCTTCAGCCAGGGAGCTTCCCACATGGTGCAGCAGACCTCTCCTGTCTCGCCCACTGCTCCCCTCAGCAGTGTTCTCCGGTAGATCTGCCTGTTCTGCTCCCTACTCTGTCTCTGGTGAATCCTCTCACCACCCCACACCTCTGAACTACACCCCAAATTGTATGCATAAATAAATATTTTTTTAAAAATTATGAAAAATAGAGGAATAGCCAAACGATACAGATCCATGCTCAAAATTTCCTTACCAAAAAAGAAAAAGATTTTCTTATAACACTAATTTGCAAAGCCCAACCAAGATATCCATGCTTATTAAGTTCCTTTTATTCCCTTTGAATCTCCTAACTCATATTTTGTGTAGATTTCATACAGGCGGGGAAGCAAAAGGTTAAACAGTGCTTTGTGCTATCACAGCACCTCCAACATGCAGCTCCCTTATGTGAGATCTTAGTTAAAATTTTAAGTAGCCTAGGCAACTGGCTATTTGAGGAAACTTTCATCCAGTAACAATTTAAAATTTTTCTAAAACGGGGATATGTCAAAAATGTTTGTTTTACAGTCCCATTTAAATGGCTTCCAGGAAAAGTGTCCCTCAGGACTTACCTGCCAACTTGAATGCAGAAGTCCCCTCGAATGGTGCCTGGCTTAGAATCTGCTGGGTTGGTCTCCCCAAGCATCACTCGGCCTGTCTTCACTACATTCAGCCCCTCCCAGACCTGGACAGTATCGAAAGGAATTGATTAGATCTGACATCCAGGGTGAGTAGGGACAAACATTCCTCGCTACTTAACACAATCAGACTAATCAGCCACTTGACTTTCAGCTAACCCACAGGAGATGTTAAGGGCCTATATAAAAAAACCACAAGTCAACCCAACTTCCCAGTCCCGCCAAGACAAAGATAAACAAGACTGAAGAATTCTTATGCAGCCAGACACTGAAAAGAAACAGTGATGAGACAGAAGTGGTTTGACCAAAATAGGAGTGGTGGAAAGGAGACCCCAAAAGCCTTACGACTGACATGCAGGTGAAAGTATACTCCAAGACCCAGAAAAGAAAAGGTCACCCCCCCGGGGACAGGAAGTAAATCTGCTTTCTCAACAATTTCTCTTCACTCCCAACCAAACATTTATGCCACATGAAGATACAGGAATAGGAATGGCACAGGAATTCAAGAATTTTCAGGCCCTGTTGTTACATACTTGGATTTTAATTTTTCATGAGAAAATGGGGGATGGGGAGGAGTTTAAATTTAGGAATATTAAAGTCTAAATCACCTGTTAAGACAACCAAGGAAATCTTTTTTGGTTCACAGTGAGACCAAACCCCAAAGGATTTGCCTTAAAGTGTCCTTATTTTTCTAAGATCTGATTCCCTCCTCTCCCCTCCCAAGTCCCTAGTTGTTTTGTTAACTTACTCCAGCCTGCGACATTTTTAAAAGGAATTCGGAGGGGTTGGGGAAAAGGTCTAAAAAAGCAAACTCAGGCACTGACAAAGCCCAGTTACACACCAGCCATTGCCCCTCGCTTCCCCCACGCCTAAGCACTTGCCATTGCCACAACTGGCCCTGAGTTCATGTACTTCACCAGGCCGGGGAAAAATGGGCGGTCTTTCAGGTCTATGTAGTGCTGCTTCAGGAGTTCCTCAGAGGCCTGGCATTGAAGAAGAAACAGCAGTCAGGAAGTAAACTGAAGATGCTAATCCCATTCTAAGAATCCCCAGCAGATTCTCTAAAAATCCGGTTACCTACTTAGCTCACATTCATAAGGTGTGTATAAAAAAATCCCAAACATGAATCTAAGGCTAGTATAGCAGAAAAAAATGTTTCTGACTATGCAGATACTCTCACGATGTGAATACCGTCGTGGATGTTATATTCCTAAAAAGTAGGTGGTTTCAGGATCTAGATTTAGGGAGTTGAAGGCAGCGTGGCAGACAGAAGTTATATCAAACCTCTGTCCCGTTCACACAAATCCTTTTAAACACTTTCGATATTACCCAAACATTCTCCTCTTCATTGATTAGCTTGGTTAAAATTTATCCCTTAAGGTCACAGCCTCTAAGTTCCTTGTGGAAAATGCAATTACCGCCCGACGCGAAAAGGCAGAGAAGGGCAGAGAAAGGAACACCCGTCCAAATGCTCCATCGTCTCGGAACAGCAAGCTAAAGCACAAAAGGATTCCAAGCCTCCATCCGGCGCCCGGGCAGCCCCGCGGGAGAAGGGAAAGGGGCCTGGGGCGCAGGCTTTCCTCACTCCCTGCTGCCCCCCTGCGACCGACGGGCAGGTGGCGGCCCACGCCGGCCGCGGCCGGGAAGCCAGTCCCGGAGCCCGAGTCACGTTACCTCCACTTAACCTTCCCAAGGGCGTCTGTCCTCCGGCCTCTGAAAAGGGTCCGCGGGGTCAGAGGAGCCCTAGGACCGGGGCACTGGGCGAAGGGCTCCTTGCCGGGGCGAAATCGGCAAAGGGGGACTCCGGCTCGGAAGAGAAACGCGAACAAGGCGCTCCCAGGAAGGGGAAAAGCCGCAACTCGGCCGGGAGAGTGAGGGGGTGGCGCGTCACCTGAAGGAACTTCATGGCCACGAGGCGGAATCCCTTCTGCTCGAAGCGCTTGATGATCTCGCCCACCAGGCCGCGCTGCACGCCGTCCGGCTTGATGGCGATGAAGGTGCGCTCGGTGTTGGCCATGGTCCTGCAGGCGAGAGGTCGGGTCAGGCCCCGCTAGCCCGTCCACGGGCCGCGCCGGGTCCCCGACCCCCAGCCCCGGACACCACGTGAGCGCCCGCCCGCCCGGCCGCGGCCGCCCCGCCTCCCCCACTCGGCCGGCCGGCGCCGCGGGGACACGTGGCATCCCGGGCCCTCTGCCTGCGCGGGCCCGCGGCCACCAGCCGGCAGCTGCCCCGAATGCCCACGGAGGGGACGCGGCAGGAGCCTCTGGGGCGCGCAGCCGGCTCCGGCCCCGCGCGGCGGGTGCGCCGGCCGACGGGGACCCGCCCGAGTCGGCCCTAGCGGGAGCGGGGGCCGGAGGTCTGGGAAGGGGAAGCGCCCACGCTGCCGTACCGACAAGCTGCCAGGGGCTGCGCGGTGGAGCCGGAGCTGGAGTCGGAGTCGGAGCGGAGATCTGGAGCGACCACCGGTGCCGGGAGCCGCCCGCGGAGGAGGGGCGCGCAGCGGCCACACCCCGGAGGTCTAGGCGGCCCAACCCGCGAGACCCGACGCAGTGGAGGACTTTGTCCACGCCCCTCGGGTTTGCAGAAGAGGCTAGAGGCAAGTGAAGGCTGCGGGGCAGGAAGTGATTTCTTCTTCACCGCAATGTCTCACAAGTAAAACTATGCACGTCCCAAAGCCACCTCCTCGCTTCAGTGTATGTACACACACACACACACACACACACACCGGCCCACCCCACCCCACCTCGACCCCCGCTCCAGGGCTGGAGTTCTTTACCCAGGGCGATACCATCTGCCTTCACCACCCACCGGAGCACCAGAGTTAGGTTTGTTCTCCTCCCCGTCAAGCACCTACAAGTCCTCCCCACCTATGAAATCCAGTGTTCCCTTCCCCTCTCCTCCGCTTGAGCTCTGGTCCAAGCCCTCGACCACCCTCAACCAAACTGCCACCCCGACCGACCGCACGGAGTCCACTCCACGCCGTCCTCACACCCCCATCTGACTCTCAGCCCTGCTTTGACGACAGCCCCTGCCCCACGGCTGCCATTCGAAAGCCAGATGGCAAGTTACCCCAGGCTTTTCACAGCCTGCCCTGCGCCCTCCCTGCCTGTCTCCCCAGTCTCCTTTCTAGCCCCGATAGCTGCCCTGCCCCCACCCTGAGATAATCTCTGCCCACCCAGCATGGTGCGCCCCGCTTATCCAATTCAACCTGACACACCCTTGTCAAGACTCTAGATTCTCATAAAAATCAGGTCTATCAAGGGTGGAAGTGGATGGGGAAAGGAGTTCTTTGGGGTGACACAGAAGCAGGTCCCAGAGCTTTTGCCACCACGGGAGAGATCCTGATGAGGGTCCAGTTTATGCGAATCTGCCTCACTAGAATTCCAGCTAGCGACAGCTTTGTAGAATGCATATTTGGCTACAGCTGAGAAGCGTTTGCATAAAATGAATGGGAAACGCCTTCCAGGAGCCACAAAAGCCAAACGGTTTTAAACTGACCACTTCCTGAGTACTCCCTTTTGGGGGGGACCTGAGCCCTGATGTGAATGTTAGCATGCTGTTTGAATTCACCAGTCTACCCCTCCCCCTCCTATCCTGGAGGCAAGGTGGATGGGGAGCAGATAGGCGAGTCTCCTAAAATTCACAGAAGTGGAACAGAAGCAAGCCCTGCCAGTGCCTGAGAGCAGTGGGACTGGGGTCAAAGCCCGCGGGACTGAGCGTAACAATCTCGAAAGCAAGCCGTGTGAAACCAGGGGGAGATAATGTGGCTGCCCACAGTACCCACCCCCCCACCCCCCGCAGTACATGAACTGCTATGTCCAGTGAGGCTATGGCCAGAACACGGTCAGCTCCAGCTTCCCCAGCACCCACACCCAGATCACCATGCAGACCTATGAAGAATTCGGAGATGATGTTGCACTGGAAAATCCCACACCCCAACTGAGTGTGACTGAGGCCAACGAAGAGTTCATGGAGCAGAGTGAGGAGCTGTCCAGGGTGTGGGTGGACTGTCCCTGGCAAGCCCTAATCAGTCTTCAGGGTCGTAGCCAAGACGAGATACGTTTTGAAATGTTTTCTAAGATTTTGGCAATCAACTGTTTCCTGAGATTATGATATTCCTGCAACACTGGTGGCTTCATCTGATAGTGAGCCATTTGAGTGTGAAAATCCCCCCCCTTTGGTGGTACCCAATTTCCCTGGGGGTGTCAGCCCGCATCTCCCTCTAGTCCTCACAGCCATCCTGCATTGCGTATGCCCCAAGATGGTCCGAGCTGTCTGCCTCTGCTCAGGATAGTGAGCTGTCAGAATGGCCTGAGGAATCACATGGCACCACCCTAGTGGCCCTGGCACTGCACTGATGACCTGTCACTTAGATGACAATCCAGGCTTCTATTACCCTTTGTTGGTTTTTCAAATGTCTAGCCGCAGCATTATTCCATACTACTGGCAATCCTCATTCTGGAGCTGGGAGTTTCCTTTGGCTTCAGTCAGAAGCACACTCATTTGGGCTTCCTTTTCAGAGTTACAAAATGTCCATTGTGAGATCTGGGAATCTCACTGGAAATTTCTTCTAAGCACTACTTGCCCTTTGGTTCACTTACTAGTCCTCCTTGAGGAACAATCAGTAGCTGCACTCTTCTACCTCTCCTTCCCTTCCTAAATAAACCATCCTTAACTGGGAAGGTATAAATACCCACCTGCTGCCTCACTAAACATATATTTATTCCCCACAAGTCCTGGCACTACTATCCCTCAAAATAGGCCATGGTTTTTGTGAAATAGAAATGCATCTAGCCTTCAGCTGCCTCCTCCCCAAAGAGGTAGCTCCTGAAGGGGGGAATCCTTCCACAATTATAGGTCTATCAGATCATCACTCTGTATACTTAAGATATCTTATAATTTCATTTGCCCATTATACATCAGTAAAGCTGAAAAATACGGTAGTCCCATGCCACCCTCCTCTTCCAGCTCTTTCCTCAGAAGTTGCTCACTTTAATTGCTTTTCCCAAAGCCAGGTAAATAGGGAAAACACCAAGAAAATCTGCTAAAGTTTGTGACAAAAATCAAGTTGTCCCCCAATACCTATTCTCACTTTCTCCCTCCTCATACAACTCATGAGTTTCATCCAGGCAAAAGGTTAGCCAAATAAAAACATTTTCTAGTTTCTTTTGCAGTTAAACACAGCCGGCTAGTTTCTAGCCATTACATGTGAGGGGGAGTGAAGGCAGTAAATTCAAGATTGTGCCCTTAAAAGAAACACTCTTTCGCTTTCCTTTCAACTTGCAGGATTGGTAGAGGAAACCCAGCCCCCACCAACCTCAAGGATTAGTCTTACTGCCATCACTACCCCTGCATCACCACCCCTATGGAGCCCCTTGGATTTCCTTTCAACTTGATTGAGGTATAACTGACAAAAGTACATGTGTTTAAGGTATACAACTTGATGTTTTGACATACAGGTTTCCCCTGCTATTCAGAAATAGAAACTTCCTGTTGGGTATGATCTGGGAGGTAATTTTTTGGACCTGGGAATACTCATAAGTTTTTCTATATAAATTAATGCTAACAGCATCCCCAGACCCAAAAAACAAACCAACAAGTCATAGAAAATAGGAACATTTTGCTTTTGAATCTCAGAGGAAACCTGCACATATTACTGTATGTAATACCACACTCAAGCTATTGAATATATTCGTCACATCACAGTTTTCCTTTTTTTCCTTTGGTGGTGAGAACGCCTAAGATCTACCCTACCCTCAGCAAATTTCAAGTATGTAACACATTAACTATAGTCATAGTCCTATACATAGATGTCCAGCTTGGATTTGAAAAGTGAAGTAAATTTTCTATCTTGTCTCTGTTAAAGCAACAAAATCAATACCCTAACAAATCAAAGCTGTTTATAAGGTTTCTCCTACTTCTGAGACCACCCCAGGCTCCCAGCACCACTCTCCAAATCCTTTTCTGTTTTGGAGTAATTACAATTTTTCACCTTCCCTCATCCACTGAGTCCCTGAAAGCTTCTCAAGGACAGGAAGGAGAGCTTTATTTTAGATGAATCCACTGTGCCTGGTACAGTCTTGACAACACGGCAGATTCTTGATAGATGCCTGTTGCTGGCTTAGTGCCAAGAGTGGATGGGACGCAGGGAGTATGGGAGGGACAGGCAGAAACTATGGGTGTGTATGCATCGTTCCTATAGCACACCCTACTACCTCCAATCATTCCTGTAGTATACTCTATTAGTCCGGTGACCCGGAGCACATGGAAAAGAACGTATCCTCTGTTGTGATGAACCATTTTAATCTGGTGGTAGCACATAACACTGTACAGGGAGCACTGCTCCAAGAGTTTTCCTCTAGGTTATAAGGAAGTTCTCAGAAATAACTAGATCTGCTAGCCTGGTCCCCGGCTCGTGGGAGAGAGAGGGAATGGAGGGGGGAAGCACTGGGGTCTGCTTTCAGGTCACTCGTAGATCCAGTTCTGAGCGCAGCTCTTGTAATCTACCAGTTCCTCAGGGTGAAACCACAAGCCGATCTCCTTCTCTGCACTCTCCACAGAATCGCTGCCATGAATAATGTTCCTGGATGGGGAGAGAGATGGCTACATTACCAAGGCCGAAGAATTGAACTGCCCAGAAGCCCCTCACTCCCAGGGCCATGGCAGCAGAAAAAGCCAGAGCTCCATGTAGGTTAATCCACGACTGCTGTTAAGGTAGGGCAGAATCGTGCCCTCCCCACGTCCAGTCCTGGCACCACTGACGCAGGCAAGCGAGAGGAAGGACCCTGGCTGCAGTGTGCGAGGTGCGATACTGACGTTGATGGCTAAAGACAGAATGCCTGCAAAGCCAAGGAGCAATGTAAGATGGAGGGAAATAATAAACTGATTGCAAATGGATCTGCAAAGGGTGTCAGGTCAACCTCAGAAACCCCAAATTCTTGTGGCACCTAACTCAGAGGTTTAAAAAGGGTGAAAAGCACCAACTCCCACCTGCCAACTTGGATGCAAAAGTCCCCACGAATGGTCCCAGGCTTGGAGTCCGCCGGGTTGGTCTCCCCAAGCATCACTCGGCCTGTCTTCACTACATTCAGCCCCTCCCAGACCTGCAAGGACAAAGGAGAGATGGTCAAAGAAGAGAGCCAATCTCAGCAGAAAATGTAAAAACTAGGAATTCAAAAACAGGAAACTAAAAAGGTCCTTTTAAGATGACATTCAAATGTTTGTGGGGCATCTATCTGCTCTGAGAACACAGGGCCCCCGGCCCTACTCACATCTTTCTACCATCCATTCGTGGCACAGCAGCCAGAGTGGCCTTTTTAAAAATGCCAAGTGAAGCACCTCCCATTGCTTCTCGTGAAGCACACGGCCTGCACAGCCAGTGCCTCTAACTCATCTCATCCATCCTACCCTTTCACACCCAGGATTCAGTGATTCCAATAAGTCCTTTCCCTGGGTCTTGGGCACATGCTATTTTCTTTTCTTTTTTTTTTTTTTTAAGAATTTTTTTTTTTATTTTTTTTACATACAAGCTGGGGTACAGGCCAGAGGCATGGGGCGGCGAGAGGGTTCACCAGAGACAGAGTGGGCAGCAGAACAGGCAGATCAGAAATACACTGCTGAGGGGAGCAGCGGGCGAGGCAGGAGAGGTCTGCCGCACCATGTGGGATTCTCCCCTGGCTGGGCGTCGAACTCGCGTCGCCGCTGCCGACAGCTCCACAGCCCAGCGCTCAACCGCTGCGCCACCGGGGAGGCCCTCATGCTATTTTCTTGGTAGAGCATGCTCCTCACTGATTTTGCGCATAGCTGGGCCCTTCTCATTCAGATCTCAGCTTGAAAATCGCATTCCTTGACCACCCAATCTGAAGTGGCACCTAATTCTCAGATTCTGGAAAAGGGCCACTTGCTATTCCATCTTCCTATTTCATTTCTATGCATTTCACTGATCACGACCTGACTTTACACACACGTGCGCGCGCGCGCACACACACACACACACACACACACACACACACACACACCTGATCTCTCCCATCTTTGAGTCTTCAGTTCTACAAGCATAAGTATCTTAACTTCAGCATGCCAGAGAACTGGCTCACATCTTAACTGTCTATTCCTCCCAACACCCTCTGTATCAGTGAGAACCTGTTCAGAAACAGGAATCACAACACTCACCCTCCGCTCCCAACTGAGTCATTCATATCAATACCCCATACAACCACACTCACCATGGCAACAACTGGCCCCGAGTGCATGTATTTCACCAGGCCAGCAAAGAATGGACGGTCCTTCAGGTCAATGTAGTGCTCCTTGAGAAGGTCTTCAGAAGCCTAGTCCACAGGAGAGGGAATGAGGAATGAAAAGTGAGCCCAAAACTATCTGAGAACCAACAGTCCAGTTATCTCCCACTCAATCATACGCTCTATAAAACTTGAGCTCTCAACTCACAGATTCTGTTATCACCCAACTGACTTCTCAGCACTAGCAGCAACAAGTATTTCCACTTTATACCAATTTTCACCCTATGGGTCTTATTGATCAGAAAATTAGAACCAAACCCAGCCATCTCATTTTAGAAAGGAAACTACCCATACAGTAAATCTCCACCCCCAGAGCAAGCCTCAACTAAAATGTCAGAGGGCAGTGAGGGAGGTGATCTCGGCATTTGAGAAGAGGCAAACTTAAAGCAGGTCATTTCTCAGGGATATTTATTCACATTTATTCAAAAGATAAAGGCCTGGTGCAGTGACCATGCAATTCCCACAGGTATCTGCAAACCACCCACAAGTCCATGACAGCTAACAAATAATTCTGCTGAAGAATGAATTAAAGTCTCTCACACTGCCAGGCTGCTGTGTGGGAACAGATCAAGTTAGCTAGAGAGCAAACCATCTGCTTTGCAGTTCCTATCAACTCAGCTGTGCTCCCCTTTGCCAGAGCAAAGATGCTTGTTAGGGGTCTAACAAAGTCCCTCAGTTTTCTCAGCTCTATGGTATTGCGTGGCGCGAGGCACACTGTGACACACATGTGTGCAGGGTGCCTGCAGAGAAGCACATCCTGAGCGTCTATGCTCGGCCCTGGCTGGTGATCACGTGCCGACACACAAGGACACAGCACGTGACCATGCCGTCAACAATTCACCCTCATTCATCCCATTGGATCCAAGTGGAGGGCTTGGAGGGGAGCCTCCTGGCACAGCCTGGCTATGGAACTCTCAGTTCCCCTCGCTGCTTCTATCTGTAGTCTGCAAAACAGATCAGTCTTTTCCCCTCAAGTTTACCCTTCCCCTCCTCCTAGATTCATGACCCTGTAGATTCGTGACAGCTCCCCTCCTCCCATTCTTCACCAAGCCCATGTCCTTGATAGGAATGGCAATGTAAAGGAGAAAATGTAGCACATAGGGGTCGGCGAGACCCAAGCTAAAATCCCGGCTGCATCACTAGTGGTGGTTTCAAGTATACTACTTAACCTCGCCAAGCCTCTCCAACATTTACAATTGACAAAGTACCTTTCAGGGTTGCCATGAAGACAAGATGAGAAAGCGTGTCCGGCACATGGTAAATGCCTGATCAAAATACTTTCATTTTACTTTACCTTCAAAACCTAATTAATATGCAAACTGGAAAGCAGTGTTTGCCCAACACCTGGCTTTACTCCCTCCATCATGTTTCCCCTCAACATTAACATCGGTCTACTCCCTTTCATGTTAAGGCAGTTTTTCTAAATCATCACACAGGAACTAAACTGAAAATCAAATTGAATTTAAAATGTACCAGGAGAGTCCAAAGTATATTCTTCTGGGAAGAAAAAATGATCATCCCCAAATTCATTTGTTAGAGATTTTGAATTTGCATTCCCCAGCGTGTCTGTTCTCTGCTGTGCTGCTTCGGGTGGACCACCCCAGGGACAAAATCAGTTTTTCCCCTTAACCCCCCAACGATGCTTAACATGTGCTAGAAACAAAGTGGGTGGTAAATGATGATGGAGCAATTTCCTTGCTGAAAAACAACCTGGCTCAAGGGGGAGGGAGGGACTTTTCTAAAATTATCTGCTCAGGAAGCTCAAGACCAACTCAAACATGCCCAGGGCTTTGAGTCAGAAATCACAATGCTGCAATAATATGCAGAACTCTGCATTGTTAAGGGGAAAGGGAAGCTATTTTTGAAAGTGCCAAACTTGGTTTGTTCTGAGATGCAGCCACAGTGCTAGGTCATTGAGGAGTCTCCAGGTTTCGGGACATTTGTGATCACCCTATATAGAGAATGCTAAAAAAAGGGGGGAGGAGCAGAAGAAACAAGGTTCCCCTGTACAAAAAAAAAAAAATAGAAATAGGAAGAATCAAGTCCACTTACCTGTATGAATTTCATAGCAACGAGGCGGAATCCCTTCTGCTCAAAACGCTTAATGATCTCCCCTACAAGGCCCCGCTGGACCCCATCCGGCTTGATGGCAATAAAGGTGCGCTCACTGTTGGCCATGGTCCTGAGGGTACAGAGATGAGGGAATGAAACAGCACTGAGTATCCTGCCTCCATCATTATCCTTCTCAAGCGGATTGCCTTGGAAACCTGGTTTAAATCTGTCAGGTCAACTCCAGTCTCTTTAGTAAAAACCCAAGTCCCCTCCGCTATAAACTAATATCCCGGACTAGGAAAGGGTCCAAAAGCAGGGGTTATCATTTCTATCCCACTTGATTTAGGAAGCTTCTATTAAGCATCTACTGTATATCCTATCTTTCTCTATTTAAGTGAGGAAAACTACATTGACAATGTGAAAGTGTCATCTATACAAAGCAGTATGAAATATGGTTTTGCCTAGTGCCATAGTCATGGTATTTGAACTGGAAGGGGTTTGAAGATTATTTTACTACAACCCCCTATATTTTAAAAATTAACAGATCAAGGGCACAGGAATGAGTAATAAATCCAGATTTCTCAACCCTCTGCAATTTATGCTAAGTCATAAGAAGTAATGAATATTCTGATTAACCAAGAAAAGATGGATTATGGGACAACTAGAGGCATTCGTAATACCATGAACTTAGGACATCACCCCAAAAGCCAAGCCTGCAGAACATCCAGACCTTTCATTTGTCAGACTGAGCTCGTGACTCGCCCTGCCTCCACAAGATGAAAAAGAGCCAGGCCTCTCATCTTGAAAAACAGTTCCTAAGGTGAATAGCAGCACCAGCTCCTCTCTTGATCTTCTTGTACTTTAATTAACCTCTTATTATAGCACATTAACGGTACATTTGGATTTTGTGTGTATCTGTCTCACCACTAGTCTGTGGTCTGTATAAAGGGATGGTTTACTCCTCTGTCCATGGTGACTGGCACCAAGGCCTACCACTCAATGAGAGCCAAGACAAAGTCATAAATGATAATCACTCAGCCTTCCTCCAAGAAAGAGACAAAGCCCAAGGACTGGTGGAGAACTTCCACTGAAGGTCGAGACAAGCATGATTTCCCAGGACAAAATGGGGCTAAAGAGCCAGAAACAGTGCCTATAAACGTCCCTCCACAACCACCCGGGGAAACACAGCTGTCATTCATTCAGCAGACACTTACTGAGCGCCAACTCCGTGTCTTACACTGTACGCGACAGAGACAAAAAAGGCACAAGCCCCGTCGTCATGGCCTGATGGGGACGACAGTCACGGACAAAGGCAAGTCCACGTGGCCCGGGATGTGCGCTGACAGGTTTGCACCTGTCGGCAGGCGCTCCCCCGCCGTTTCCTCGTATCCGATCCCCCTCGTCACCTCTCAGAAGGGAACTCATCAGTCCTCTTAACCTGGTCCTTCCCCCAAACTCCATTCCTCTCCCTTTCTTCTCAGAACCCCAAGCCCTTCTTACCCCTCCAGCTGCTGGGGCTCGAACTCAGTCTGCTGCCACCGGCACCGGAAGCCGCCCGGGTCCCCACGTGGTTCCTGTCATCCGCATGCACGGAACGCTTCTCCCTAGATTGGCTGCCGGAGAGCCCTTTTTTGCAGAACACCACTCGCCCACATTTCCTCTTGTGAGTCGGGTGTCATTCTAAGAGCAACTTTCCGACGTTTAACTTCCGGCACTGCTTTTTCATACTCTTCCGGGCAGTCGCCTTTTTTTTTTTTTCCTTTAAAGAGTCTGTGATTTCACTTCCTTGGCTCACAAATAAATTGGCTTCCCGAGAGGTGGCGCTCACACCTTGCGTGAAGTCCGAGCCAGCTGCTCACCGAGAAGTAAACATGTCCTTCTCACTTGACATACTCATTCCTTCCAGCCTGTCAGCAATAAATTATTGAGTACCTACTGTGTGCCAGGCACTATTCCAGGCCCTGGAGATCTAGCAGTAAACTCTCTTGGAGCTTCTGGTGAGCTTGGGGAAAACAATAAACAAATGAGCAATATAATAGGTAATAATAATAATATATGCTGCATTCTGTAGGTGCTGTAAAGGGAAAAAAAAACAGGGCAAGGGGGAAAAATTGGAAGTCAACAACTTGAAAAGGTTGGTTGGGGAAGTCTCTGAAAAAGTGACAATAAACCTGTTAAGATGAAGAGCAAGTCCAGTGATGTATCTGAGGTCCAAGTATAATCGACAGGCATGGAGTGTAGAAAATGCATTGCCAAGGGGCCAAAAGATGTTGTAGTAGGAAGCCATGGGTGGAGTTTGAGTAGAGCATGACGTCATCTGATACACATTTTTTTAAGTATCCTGACTTTTTTATGAGGACTAGGTGGAGGTAAGGTGCTGAAGTATTGATAGAATCAGGAGTCTTTCAAGAAATGATGCTTGGAGAATTTGGAGGTGAATAGGAAAAAGAAGAACCTCTACTTAACCTCTCACTTTCAAAATGGATCATAGAGTCAGATATAAATTGTAAAAATATAAAGCATTAAAAACAGTTTAAAAATCTCAAGTGGGGCCTCCCTGATGGACAACGGGTTAAGCGCATTACTGTGGAGCTGTCAGCAGCAGCGACGCCTGTTCGTCGCGCAGCGGGGGGAGATTCTCACACGGTAGGGCAGACCTCTCCTGCCTCCCTGGCTGCTCCCATCAGCAGTGTATTTCGGTTGATCTGCCTGTTCAACTCCCGGCTCTGTCTCTGGTGAGCCCTCTCACTGCCCCACACCTCTGGCCTGCACCCCAGCTTGTATGCAAAAATAAATAAATCTTAAAAAAAAAGAAAAGCTAATGTCCCTGGCTGACATTTAAAAAACAAAATCTCAAGTAGTATATTTTAAAGTTAAGAGGGTAAATCTTGAAAAGTCTCATCATACAAAAAAATTGAAGCTCTGATGTTAACTAGACTTATTGTGATCATTGAGCAATGCATAAGATATTAAGTTATTATGTTGCACACCTGAAACTAATATACTGTTTCTCAAACAGTGTCCACTCTTCCCTCCTTGTATCCTATGCTCTTGATCATTTCCTTGATTTCCTAATACCTAATGACTTGTCTATTGACCGTCTTCTTTTTGTGTATACAAATCCTATCTCCTCTATACAGTATTCCCCCTATATTATCAAGGCAAGCAAGTGACACCCTTTCTTCTTTATACAGTAGTTGATATTATTAGAGTAGTTTGCTAAGCCTATTATTATATAGGAGAGAGGTGAACATAGTTGATAAGCAGTTTTTGTTTTGTTTTGTTTTGTTTTAGCACAAGGAGGGTGGAAGACCAATGATCTGATATCTGATATAGTGGATTCTAGTCTTGGAGGTTTCAAGCAGAGGCTGAAATCCCTTGCAAGGATTTCTGGAGAGGGAACTGGTCCATGTGCTAATTAAGGTTACTTTTAGTTTTAAATTCTAGAATTTTAAGACATTTCTCAGGTCACTGTTCTATTCCAAAAAATCGATAGTTTTCCATTAACTTCTAGATCTAAGCTTCTTTTTATTTTAAAGATTTGTTTATTTATGCATACAAGCTGGGGTGCCAGCCAGAGGTGTGAGGCAGTGAGAGGGTTCACCAGAGACAGAGTGGGGAGCAGAACAGGCAGATGGACTGAAGTACAATGCTTAGGGGAGCAACGGGCAAGGCAGGAGAGGTCTGCCACACCGCGCGGGAATCTCCCCGCTGGGTATCGAACTCGTGCTGCAGTGGCTCATAGTGCTGCGCTTAACCCGTTGTGCCACCAGGGAGGCCCTAGATCTAAGCTTCTTAGACTAGAATTCAAGACTTATCACTAATCTGGTGGTTTTATCCTCCTGGTTGGTGGGAAGATGGGTCCCTTGCTTTTTGTGGTCATTCTCCAGATATGTATTGGTTGTCACCTTTGTGCCATGTTTTTTTCCTAAATACTGGGAAAGGGTTATGAATGAGAAAAAATAATTACCTGTTTCCATAGGTTCCCTTCTCTACACATCTTGAAAGGGGAGGATGGACAGTTCCTCTGGCCTACACTCCAGTTCTTGTATTCATAAATAAATAAAATAAATCTTAAAAAAAACAAAACAGGAAACTTTGGAGATAGGACAGTGACCTGAGAAACATCTTAAAACTCTTGGAAAAAAACTGCTCAGGTAATCTAATTCACTTACTTTACAATCAAATGAAAAGGATGAGCCAGTTTTTTCAAGATTATACTGGTACGTGGGAGAGCTATGCTTTAGATGGTGAAGAATCAAGCCACAATCTGCAGAATATATTGGACAGGGAGAAACTGGAAACAAAAAGCCCCATTAGGAGAATGCTGACATCCCCCAAAATCAAGGTATGAGGGAATCAGCTCTTCTGGATTAAAGTGTGCAAAAGATGTTTATGATAGAAATCCTAGACTGACACAATTTAGGAATTGATTATATGTAATTAACAAAGGATAGATAGGAATTATATACAGCAAAAAGTAGTGCTTAAGAGCATGGGTCTGTTTTCAGAAGATGTGGTGGTGATTCTTGGCTTAGCTGCTTATTAGTTACAAGACCCTTGACAAATTATTCGGCATTATTGAATTCAGCTTCTATATTTGCTAAATGGGAATGATAATAGTATGTCATAGGATTGTTGTGAGGGTTATATAAAGTCAATAAAAATTTAACACCATGTCTGGCACGTAGTAACTAATAAATGTCAGCTGTTTGGTTGGTTGGTTGTTTTTTATAGCTACGGGTGGCAAAAGTTTACACCTAAGAAACTGTGACAATAACAATAATGACCAGAGGCAGTCAGTTAGAGGAAGATGAGTTTGGTATAGTGATTTATCTGATAGAGGGTAATACTAGAGAGAAAATGTACAATAATTCATGAGAGACTTTCATCTCATGTTCAGGCCTTTGGGGAAACATAAGGAAATGATCTACATAAAGATGATCTATAGGTCTAAAAAGTATTTTTATTTTTCATTTTATTTGTTTAAATATTTATTTATTTATGCATGCAAGAACTGGGGTGTAGGCCAGAGGTGTGAGGGGAGTGAGAGGATTCACCAGAGACAGAATGGGGAGAAGAACAGGCAGATTTACTGAAATACACTGCTGAGGGGAGCAGCGGGGTGAGACAGTAGAGGTCTGCTGTGCCTTGTGGATTTACTCCCTGGCTGGGGATCGAACTCATGGCTCAGTGGCTGGTGATAGCTTGATAGCGCTGAGACTTTAACCCCTGCACCACCAGGAGGGCCTGAAAAATTATTTTTAAAATTCAATAATTATCATTTCTTTGTCACACAAAAATAAATAATAATTTCCAGCATTTATTGAAAGATTCTGCTTTGCTAGGCACAAAGTGATCTACCCAGGTAACTTGTTTTTAATACACACAACCACTTATTAAGGTATTACGTTCCTATTTTAGGTGGGGAAACTCTGGTTCATGAAGGGAGAATGACTTGCCCAAATTCAGTTAGGAAAGGTAAAACCAGTGTGAGAGAGGCCACGAATTTTGTCTAGAGGCATCTTTGAGCTTGTAGAGTGGACCCCATGAGCAAAACTCACCCTCCAAAGGTGAAAAAAATATAGAGACAAGAAATTATCACTGACATGAAATAGTGGCAGCCATGTGCAAGGAATACCACAAGGACTGGATCCCTTTCTGGCTCTCGTGATGGATAATGTGTGGAGATGGAGCCAGTGGGCCATGGGACATTGGAGAAGTGGTAGTGAAATGAGGAAATAGTATCACCATGTCAGAGCCGGCCATGGGTGTAATCAGAAGCTGAGTTCACCAGAGAAATCCATTGCTTCCACGTGCCCCCTCTCCACAGCATCTTCTCGCTATAATATAAAAAGTGGGTTATATACATTTTCTTATTGCATTTTCTGTTAAATCCTGTTGTAATAGTCAAAAATGTTGTCTCAGAGATTTTGAACAAAGAAAACAGATGAACACCTTTTCTAATTTTTTTCTTTCAAGAGCTATTCTTGTTTGAGACTAATTTTTTTCAAGGGCTTGATGCATTGAAATAGGAAGGTCTTGTTAAATATGAAACATGACAAGTATGCCGTATTTCCATTCTTTTTTTTTTTTTAATTATTTGTCCTTTACTTATGCATACAAGAACGGGGTCCAGGCAAGAGGTCAGGGAGTGAGAGGATTCACCAGAGACAGAGTGGGGAGCAGAACAGGTAGATCTACTGAAATACACAGCTGAGGGGAGCAGCAGGCGAGGCAGGAGAGGTCTGCTGTGCCATGTGAGAAGCTCCCTGGCAGGAGATTGAACTCCTGCTGCAGTGGCTGCTGATAGCCTGATAGCACTAAAGACTTAACCCTTGTGCCACCAGGGAGGCCAAGTGGGAAACATTTTTGAGTACAAGAGTAGAAATATTATTCCAGAGGGGGAAAAAATGGAGGAAGTAGAAGCAGGATTCAAGCCCGGTGTGCAGTGCCAGAGCTTGAGCACGAAGCAACACGTGTATGGATGCTCTCTGCACCAGGCTCTCTTCTGTGATCTCACTTCCATGGGGCTGATCCCTGTGGGTTGTAAAGAAGTCATAATTCAAGCCCAACCACATAGCTAGCACTAATACTTCGTGAGGGCTGGAATTGATTCAGGCCGTGACTGTCCTGTTATTAATGATTTAAGGAATCAGAAAGCAAATGCATTATGCCACATGCAAGAACCAGAAAGGCATCTGGGGATGCAGCTCAAAGAGAGAACATTCATAATTCTAATTGGGATGAGTCCCCGGGGACTCTTCCCTGCTCATAATCAAGAATGAAGTATAAGCCCTCCCACCTTTGCCTCCAGGGTTGTGCTACAGATCAAACAGCAGGATCACTCAGTGAAGTAACTGTTTCACAAAACCTGCACACAGGTCTGTCTGCTTGTGGCTCTAGAGTATGCAAACTTCCTCAATTTTCTAGAATATGCATAGTGAAACTTCCTCAGTCTTCTGAGAGGTCCTCATCCCTGAGAAGGGGTGGGGGATTTTTTAAGAAACTTGCATTACTTGCTGATTGGAGAAGGAATTCATGACACTCCACATATAGTCTGGTGCAGCAACCATTTGAGGTGGTTCTTATTCCTATTTTACAGCCCGAGAGTTGGAGGAAAGGGAGTTCATGTGACTACCCAAGGCCAGGGTACTAGTAAGTGGCAGAACCAGCCGTGAATGCATTTTTTTTCTTACTCCAGAGCGCACGTGTTTGACCACCATGCTATGAATGCACCATAGACTAGGATGATCTCAAAAATCAGAGACTTTCCCTGTCCAATGTGACCTTAAAGATCACAGTCCAGCCTGAGTTACTTCAGTCATCTTTTTTCTTTCTGTTCATCTACACTGACTTCCTTTGAATTCCTGCATTTTCTGCTCTTTTTTTTTTAAAGATTTATTTATTTATGCATACAAGCTGGGGAACAGACCAGAGGCGCGGGGCGGCGAGAGGGCCCACCAGAGACCGAGTGGAGAGCAGAACAGGCAGATGGACGGAAATACACTGCTGAGGGGAGCAGCGGGCGAGGCAGGAGAGGTCCGCCACACCATGTGGGAATCTCCCTGGCCGGGCATCACCGCTGCTGACAGCTCCAGAGTGCAGCCCTTAACCACTGT
The DNA here is from genome assembly GCA_004024925.1 of Scalopus aquaticus. Taxonomy (NCBI): domain Eukaryota; kingdom Metazoa; phylum Chordata; class Mammalia; order Eulipotyphla; family Talpidae; genus Scalopus; species Scalopus aquaticus. The sequence continues at coordinate 72,626 of PVIJ01006788.1, forward strand.
GCCACCAGGGAGGCCCCATTTTCTGCTCTTTTTGATGAAGAATAATGTTAAATTACTGATCATTACTCCTCGGGCAACTCAATCCCATTTATTTTTGCATTCTGTTTCACCCCTCCTTTTGTTTCTACTTTCTTTTTTTTAAAAAAACAATTTATTTATTTTTATTTATTTATGCATACAAGAACTGGGGTGTAGGTCAGAGGTGCAGGGGGTGAGAAATCTAAGTCTCTGGGGGAAGGATTATGTGGATGAAGTATCTCAACATTCAGAGTAGTGATCTGGCCTTCATCTTCTTGAGTCACCAGGTCATCTACAGGGAATCTTTGACATGGGCCTGGTTTCTTTTGTCTGTGTGGATGATGCTCCTGCGCTGCTGCTGCTGCTGCTGCTGCTGCTGCTAGGTTGATTCGGCATGTCCCTCCTTTCTCCCTCAGCCTCTGCAGATTGCGGTGAGTGTCATGGAATTTGTGACTTCTATAGTGCCATGGCTGTAATCAGGATAGGCTAGGTTTTGCTGCAGAAAAAAAGTTCTAGTTCCCAAGTCCCAGTGGCTTAAGTCCTAGTCCACTTCAATACCAGCTCTGTGTGCATAGACCAGAAAGAGCTGGAGGGTCAGATAGTAGCTCTTGTTTTATTTTTATTTTTCATTTTTTATTATTTTAAAGATGTATTTATTTATGCATACAAGAACTGGGGTGTAGGCCAGAGGTGTGGGGTGGTGAGAGGATTCACCAGAGACAGAGTGGGGAGCAGAGCAGGCAGATCGACTGAAGTACACTGCTGAGGGGAGCACTGGGCGAGGCAGGAGAGGTCTGCTGCACCATGTGGGAATCTCCCTGGCCGGGCATCAAACTCATGCTGCTGTGGTTGTGATAGCTTCATAGGCTGCGACTTAACCTGTTGTGCCACCAGGGAGGCCCTGTTTTATTTTTTAAAGATTTATTTATTAATGCATACAAGACCTGGGGTCTAGGCCAGAGGTACATGGGGTGAGAGGATTCACCAGAGACAGAATGGGGAGCAGAATAAGCAGATTGACTGAAATACACTCCTGAGGGGAGCAGTGGGCAAGACAGGAGAGGTCTGCCACACCATGTGGGCTATGTCCCTAGCCGGGGATCAAACCTGCTGATAGCTTGAAAGTGCTGAGATTTAACCCCTTGCAGTACCAGGGAGGCCCTCAGACAGTAACTTTTATTTATTTTTTATTTTTTTAAAGATTTATTTATTTATGCATACAAGCTGGGGTATAGGCCAGAGGTGTGGGGTGGTGAGAGGACTGACCAGAGACAGAGTGGGGAACAGAACAGGCAGATAGACTGAAGTATACTATGTCATGTGGGAAGCTCCCTGGCCAGGGATGGAATTCATACTCCATTGGCTCTGCATAGCTTCATAGGGCTTCGCCTTAACCCGTTGCACCATGAGGGAGGCCCCAGACAGTAACTTTTGAATGGTTGGTTTGGCCTATCACTGCTCTGCCCAGCCCAGTGATCAGAACTACTCATAAGGAGCTAGGAAGTATGGAGGAACATATTTTCCTGTAAGCAGGAAATGTCTTTGCCTTCTTCTCATTAACAAATGGCATGCTACAATCTTGTCTCTTCTTTCCCACTCTAGCCACAGCCCATCCTCTTGTACTTTGGACATTAACCTTCTACCTCTAAATCCACAAATTACACTGTAATCCCATTTTTGTTCTTTGGAGTGTTTTATCTTCTGTCAGAGGAAGACTGCCTCTGTCTTTTCACTGACTTCCCTCCTGCCTGGAATGTTTTCTTCCTCATCCAATGCGTGGAATCACTGTCTAAGAGCTACCCAGCTGAGAGGGGGTGTCTGGAAAGACACCCCCATCCACCACCAAGACTTACTGCAATTAAAATTGGAGTCATTAAGAGCAAGAAACGTTCTTTCTGTACAATGGAATGAAGAGTGGGGGACAGGGGAAATACTGAAGTGATAATCTCAGGTTGAACAAATCCTTAGAGGCACTCCTGCTTCCCTCTCTCCCTAGGACAGCTTAATAGAGATCAGACAAGAAGACCTCTGGGAAAGGACCCCAATGTTCTCTGGTAGCAAAGGAGCTTCCTCTCCTTAGTTCACTCACATTCTGATCAGAATGAGCATTAGCATTAGTGTCATGCTTTTGGTGTTAATTACACATACTACAAAGACAGGGCCTCCCCGGTGGTGCAGCGGTTAGGCGCTGTGCTGTGGAGCTGTCGGCAGCGAGGCTAGTTCGATGCCCAGTCAGGGAGATTCCCACATGGCGCAGCAGACCTCTCCTGCCTCACCCACTGCTCCCCTCAGCAGTGTATTTCCGTCAATCTGCCTGTTCTGCTGCCCACTCTGTCTCTGGTGAACCCTCTCACCACCCCACCCCTCTCGTCTGTATCCCAGCTTGTATGCATAAATAAATAAATATTTTTAAAAAAAAAGCATACTACAAAGGCAGTATTTAAGAAAAATTAAAAGAAAAAAACGAATCCTATCATCCTAAAAATCATTGTTTGCATGTGTCTTTCTAATTGTAAGAGAGGAGAAAAAATACCTTTCCTATTCCCATTCTGGGTTTTCAGCTTGGCCCTTATACATTAGACTGGCCAAAGACAGATTAACAAAAACAAACTGAAGTTTTTGACATGGGAATAGGGCATGTCCATAACACCCAGTGATGAGCAGCCTAAAGGGCTATGTAGAATTTGAGTTAATATACCAATTTAGGCTAAAAACGTGGCTAGGGCCTCCCTGGTGGCGCAGCGATTAAGCGCTGCACTGTGGAGCTGTCAGCAGCAGCAATGCGAGTTCGACGCCCAGCAGGGGAGAATCCCACATGGTGCGGCAGACCTCTCCTGCCTCACCCACTGCTCCCCTCAGCAGTGTATTTCTGATCTGCCTGTTCTGTTCCCCACTCTGTCTCTGGTGAATCCTCTCACCACTCCACACCTCTAGCCTGTACCCCAGCTGTATGTTTAAATAAATAAATCTTTAAAAAAAATAATAAAAAAAATTAAAACGTGGCTAAAAAACCCCTTGGGTTTGGGTCATCTGGTCTGGGGAAGCAAGTTATGGGCAGGTGACCAGATAAGTAGGGTAAACAAGGGTTATTTAGTAAGGTTTGTTATGCAGGTTGAAGTGCGTTCCTTCTCCTTAATTAGCGTTGTTAAGAGTCCTTCTCTTCCTGGTTAGGGAGAGAGAGAGACACCTTTTCCAGGAGACACATTTATAAATTGAAATTTTCTTTACAGAAAGAAAATTGCACCCTGTTTTTAGAGCTTTTCTGAGTCTGCTGGTTCTCAATGGCCTTTAGCTCAAAATAATCCAAATGTCACAGAGGCATTTTTTGGGGTGGCATGCCTTCATAGTCTTTGCTTTTATATGCTTGTGATTATACCAAACATACAATTAGCAAACAAGTAAATTCCTTTTAAAGGTATGTATTCTATACATACTTTTAAAGTGAATGAGTAAGACTTATTCTGCGGGAACTTTTTTGTTTTTTAACAACTAGTTGGAATCAGGGCACTAAAGGTAGGGTACAGCAGGAGGGTTGGGGAGCTAATCCTACAGTAAACAACAGAATATTATCCTTTATATGCATCGGCGACATCACATTAGAGTGGGACATGGGACCACTATTTGTCTCCTCCCGGGCTGATGGTCTTAGGTCAAATGTGAGATGATACCTGGCTTTTGCTTAGGAATTTGAAAAAAGGTAATTGAAGGGTGCGCAGAACTGAGAGTCCAGCATTCTAGATAACAATTCTAACACCACCATAACTTTACCATCTGACTGTGGATGCTGGGGGTGATTCCTCAAATGTCAAATGGGAATTGGACTCCACTTGGCACTAAGGGACCTCCGAATGCGGAAGAGAGAAGCTCTCACGGAGTTGCCAGCACTGTGGCAGAAGGAGGAACAAATATATCTCGAAAGAGGGAGACTCTCTGGTGCCCCTGGAGTCACATGTATCAAATTGATATGAATAAATGAGTATCTGTTCCCCGGTTCTGATGTGTGAGGCTGTCAATTGGCAGTGGTTCCTATGCTTAGGTTTTCAACGGGCTCTGCTGCCCCAACTAAAAATAAGCCACTGGTGTGAAGGCTGAGTCATTTTCATACTTGAATATGTGGAGGAAAAAGTGACAAAGGTCAGAGAGGCTCTGTGGATAATTTCCCTTCTGACCAGAGGCCACACCTCATTCCCAACTGGCCCCTCTTTTTCTGGTTTATTTCAGATAAGCTGTACACCTTAAATAGAAAACATAATCAACAGTGTGTTATTGTGTTATAGTTTATTCATATCCTGTTCCCTGCTTGTGCATTGACCTTGTTTATGGAGCTGGGCTTCTGGAGTTTTCTGAGGGATAGCGGTTTAACTGGGAGTTGCAGCTGAGATAGAGAAAGATCATATGCGAAAAAACCTCACTTTGGTGAGGTTTGAAAGATAGGTATGATGGAGGCAAGAAGAACAGGAATGAAGAGAATAAAACCAAATATGTATCCACACTTTTAGACGTTTGGGCTTTGTTCCAGAGAGTAAGAAGTTTGTTGAATAAATGAAAGTAACATTGAGTGTCTGACTCCTCTCATTTGGGTTTCAGAAAGGAAGGGGTTTCCCTGGGCCTCCCTGGTGGCTCAACCGGTTAAGCCCAGCACTATGAAGCTGTCCAGAGCTACTGCAGCACCAGTTCGATACCCAGCCAGGGGCATTCCCACATGGCACAGCAACCTCTCCTGCCTTGCCCGCTGCTCCCCTCAGCAGTGTACTTCAGTCGATCTGCCTGTTCTGCTCCCCACTCTGTCTCTGGTGAATCCTCTCACCACTCCGCATCTCTGGCCTGCACCCCAGCTTGTATGCATAAATAAATAAATCTTAAAAAAAAAAAAGAAAAGAAAAAAAGAAAGGTGCTTCCCTGAAGACAACCCCCATAGCAGCCTAGGGAACAAGCACATCAAGTTGACTGTACTTGTGGTTAGGACATGGGAGGCCCAGAGCCTTAACTTTCCCAAGCCTCTCCTGGGAATTGGGGTTAGGGTGCATGGTAGCTAACTGGTAGCTTTGAGGTCAGGGCTGCTGGAAGGTAACTAACATAGCCAGACTTCAAACAGGACTCGTGTGATGTTGGAAGCTCAGTTAGATAGGAAGTGGTGCTAAAAAGAATGGACCGTGGCCTCCCTGGTGGCCTAGCAGTTAAGTCTTAGTACTACCACCACAGAGGCCCACCACTATGGCCTGAGTTTGATCCCCGGCCAGGCAGTTAACCTACATGGTGAAGAAGACCTCTCCTGTTTTGCCCTCTGCTCCTCTTAGCAGTGTTTTCAGTAGATCTTCCTGTTCTGCTCCCCATTCTGTCTCTGGTGAACCCTCTCACACACCCCTCCCACCCGCCGCACCTCTGGCCTGCCCCACAGTTTTTCTATGTAAAATAAATAAATAAACAAAATCTTAAAAAAAATGGACCTCGAGTTCTAGTAGCTCAAATCTTTCACTTTAAAGACCAGCTAGATATTCAGAGACCAGGCAAACAAGGAAAATAGACCAAAAGATACGACATGAAGATAAAGACCCCATTCACTTGAATCTACTTCAGTCAAGTAGTAGAAAGAATTCTCCTGAATAATCTAAATTCTCTTAAGGGGAGGATTAAGAGAGGAAGAGATTAGTTCAAAGACAGTATCCTTAATTGAGAGAGGCTGTACATGACCTAAAGGGATTGTTTCAGTAATTCCTTTAGACCAAGCTTTCTGTTGAACTAGGTCTGTTTTGTGAGTCTGATCTCAGGTAGGAGGGCAAATAACGCTTAGATAAAGCAAATACACCAAGTTTCTCTGCTTATGTGAATCACCCTATGAGATTCTGCTGAGATTACCACCCCTTTAAGAAAATCCTCTAGGTTGCACCTAAATAACCCCTAGAGTTAATAGTTCTTTCCTCTTTACTATCCTTGCACCTTGTAAGTATTTATTTATTTATTTTTTAAAAAAGATTTATATATTCTTGCATACAAGCTGGGGTGCAGACCAGAGGTGTGGGGTAGCGAGAGGGTTCACCACAGACAGAGTGGGGAGCATAACAGGCAGATCGACGGAAATACACTGCTGAGAGGAGCACCAGGCAAGGCAGGAGAGGTCTGCCACACCATGTGGGAATCTCCCCAGCTTGGGGAACTCGGTGCCAATAGCTCCACAGTGCGCAACCAGGGAGGCCCCACCTTGTAGGCATTTAAATTGCTGCACTTTCACAGGATTTATGTTTCCCAGGCTTGCCTCCATTTGCATACTGCTTGTCTTGAGGACAAAACAGTGCCTGAATAATCTTTTTAAAAAAGATTTATTTATTTATGCATAAAGCTGGGGTATAGAGGCGTGTGGGGGTGTGTGTGTGTGGGAGGATTCACCAGAGACAGAGTGGGGAGCAGAACTGGCAGACTGACTGAAGCACGCTGCTGAGGGGTGAGGTAGGAGAGGTCTGCCAGCTATGTGGGAAGCTGCCTGGCCGGATATTGAAGTAGTGCTGCAGTGGCTCTGGATATCTTCGTAGTGCTGTGATTTAACCCAGGGAGGCCCCAGTGCCTGAATCACCTTGACCTTAGCCTAGCATCTTCACTTTAGTATTAACACAGGACCAAACATTTAACAGGTAACAAGTGTCGACTGAATTGCACTGAATTCTTGAAGGTGGCAGATTTCAGGAGTGATGTTTTGGGCCATTGAGTTCTTTTCCCCAGATCATATACACAAACTAACTGGTACTTAGAAAAATTTCTTCTCATATCCATTCTTTCCCCAGCATGCCTGGTAATTAGTGTGTCAAAATTAATTTAAAAACTAGAATGAATTTGTAGTGTCATCCCCAATGAAATCTATTTAAAGACTCTTTTGGAAACTGGCTCCCTTTCTGTCTGATGTTCCCAAAATTCTAATCTGTACCTTTCTCATCTATTTACTTAAGAAACTCAAGTGAGGGGCTGGGGTGGGCTGGAGCGACAAAATTCAAGTTTCTTGCTGGTGAGTCTCACTAGATGCTTACACACTCCAGAGGAAACATGTCCCTTGCACTTGACTTTTTTCCCACAAGGACAATGAAGATTTCCTGGGTCATTTTACACATTGTTAAATATTAGCCATGTGCTATCTTGGGGATGGGATTATATGGATGATTTTAATTTTCTTTTATGTACATTTCTGTATTTAGAAAATTTTCTAGAGTTGTATGCATTTAGTCTTTAATAGGGGTTGGAGGAAATAGGGGAATCTAACCAGTCTAGTTTTGAAAGCATGTGTTTTAGTTCCAAAATGAACTTCAGCTCTATATGTAAAATACGTACTGAAAGGAGAGTCATGGGCTTCTCTACTTCCACTCATAGACCTGGATACAAATATGGACCCATCAAGAACAGCCTCATATATTGGGATTCTTGCTTCAGCCATATGTTTGAACCCCTTGACTTATTATTTTTAAGATTTACTTATTTATTGCATAGAAGAACTGGGGTATAGGCCAGAGGTGCAGGGGTGAGAGGATTCACCAGAGACAGAGTGGGGGGCAGAACAGGTGGATCTACTGAAATACACTGCTGCGGGAGAGATGGAAGAGGCCTGTTGTGCCATATGTGGGATCTGGCTGGGATCTAACTCAGGCCTTACAGGTGATAAGCGCTGAGACTTAACCCCTAGGCCACCGGAGAGGCCCCAGCCTCCTTATCTTAGAAGCAACTTCTGGTAGTCCAAAGTTCTTAGCAGTTGGGAGGAAGTTACAAGGAACGATCTCTGTCTTAATGGCCTTTCCGCAACTTCATTCTGGACACAGTTATCCATATTATCTGACACTTCCAAAAAGGCTTTCAGAAGGAAAATGGAGGCCTCAGAAAAAAATCCTCTGGCACTTTTTAATAACCATGATTTCCATAGCTAGACTGCCTCACCAAACATGTTCTAGTTTGTATGAGCGATGAATCACTTACATTTCACCCCGCAAGAAGTGTAAGTCCTGTGCACTGGGAGACTTCCTTTAGCCACACTCTCTCCCCAAGTGGGAAAATGTAGTCTGTAAAACCAGAGACTTTGATTCAAATGGAAATAACTGCACAAGTTTCAGAAGGCTAGACAAACAACAGGACTAGTCATTTCAGTCTTGCAGTGATTATAGTTATTGTGTTTAGGAAGAAACTCCTCCCTTCCTGCCCTCATCAACTCCTCCCCTCTGCTGCTCCCATTACAGAACCCACTATTTTTGCAAGGCCAAAGAATCTCTTAAAATGGAATTTCCTTCCTTTTAGGAATCACAAGTAAACATTTACTCTAAAGCTCACAATATGACCTGTTTTCCTGAGTGATTCTTTGTCTTTAATAATAATCTCAGCCCTTGAGGTTAAAGTGGGTGCTGGGAATTTATCCAGGCCCCAGGATGTAGGAGGTAGTATTACTGCCGACATAATTAGGAATTGACTAATGGCATCCACACTCAAGGTCCTTCGTCCTGTCTTTCACTCCCACTCACAAATGAGAACAGAATTTTAAAATTGCAAGAAGTCTTTATAGATCCTTTCATATACCTCTTTATTACACAAATGAAAAGCTCATAGTCCTTATTGCAATGATGGCACCCACCAGTGAATAACTATTTGCTGTTTTTGTTTCTGGCCTAAATTGTTGAAAATGACCAGACATACATGAATACCAGGTCCAAACGTAAAAAAATGTTTTCTTTCTTGCTGTAACACTGAAGTATGCGCCTCCATTGGGTTTACTATAAAAACATTATAGCCATATGCTCCATTTTACTGTTTTGCTTTTTATTTATTTCATTAATTTTTATTTATTGAGACATAATTTACATAACATCCAATTCACCTATTTAAAGTATACGATTTGATGACTTTTTGTATATTTAGAGCTGTGTACCTATCACCACAATCATTTTTAGAATATTTTCATTCCACGACCCATAGTGGGCAAAACTCTTTCCCCAAAGAAACTCAATACCTATTAGTAGTTATTCTCATTTTTTTTGACTATTACAAAAGTTTATTTAACAAAAAAGTTCAGTAAGAAAATGTACACGACCCAATTTTTATATCATAGTAAAAATGCTGTGGAGAGGGAGCATGTGGAAGCAACTGATTTCTCTGGCAAACACAGCCACTGCTTATACTCGTTCCAGGGCTTCTAACATGATGATACTATTTCCTCGTATTACCACCATTCCAATATTGGTCTGTTGCCCACTAGTTGCCATCTCCACACATTCATCTATCACAAGATTCATAAAGGGATCAAATCCCCGCAGTATTCCTTGGACATGTCTACCACCATTTAATTTCAATGATAACTTTTTGTCCATAAATCTTTTCAACTCGGGAGGGTGAGCTTTGCTCATGGTGTCTACTCCGCGAGCTCAAAGAAGCCTCCAGACGAAATTCGTGGCCTCCGTCCCACTCCCGCGGTAGGCCCCGCGTCAGTTATTCTCATTTAAAAAGGTTTTTTTATATTATTTTTAAAAATTTTTATGCATATAAGCTGGGATGCAGGCCAGAGGCATGGGGCCGTGAGAGGATTCACCAGAGACAGTGGGGAGCAGAACTGGCAGATAGACTGAAATACACTGCTGAGGGGAGCAGTGGGCAAGGCAGGAAAGGTCTGCTAGGCCATGTGGGAATCTCCCCAGTTGGGCGTGCAACTCCTGTGGCAGCTGGCAGCTGCCCAGCTCCACAGCACAGCGCTTTAACCCGCTGCACCACCTGGGAGGCCCTATTCTCGTTTTTTTTTTTTTTTTTTTTTTTACTCCCATGCCCAGATTTGCCCGAACATTTCATGTAAATGGACTCATCCAATATATAGTTCTTTGTGACCGGTTTCTTTTACTAAAACTAGTATTTTCAAGGTTCATCCATGTTGTAGACTGTGCTTCATTTATTTTTACTATCAGCTAATAACTATTCCATCATATGCATCTACTGTGTTTTACCTATTCAGCAGTTGATAGTTGACTGAATTTTATTTAAAGCAATCAAATGTGATCTCTGATAGCCAGCAGAAGCTTAAAATCAACACATAATATAGAGTTCATCTCTTCCCACGTAGAATTTACACCTAAAGCATTCTTAATGTTAATAGAAAACTTTTATAATTTTACACCTGAAAATTAACATTTTTCACCCAAAATGTTCGGATATATATAATAGTATTGTGGAAAGACAAAGTTTTCCTGCTCCTCTGACTCCCTGGAAAACAGAAGCATATGCATAGATAGATTGCCTAAGAGACTGCAACAGGGGAAGGGGAGGGGAAGGGAGGGAAGGGAAGGCGAAGGGAGAAGAATCAGAACAAGACTCATTTCTAGGTTTGAAAATGTGAGGTTTGGAAAGAGAAAGCAGTTGCTCACACCCAACTATGTGATAGGGATTCCTTCCACCTAGATACACACAACAATTTCAGGGTGGATGTGGGTGAGGGTGAGAAAAGGGGCAAAGTCCAGGTTGCAAATGTTGTCCCATCTGACCTCATGAGGCTTAGTATTTAAATTTTTGTCCTAGGTTTATAGGTTGACCCTCACCCGACCTCCACACTTCTTGTGGGTCTCCAGGTGGGTTCAGAATGGGACACTTTAGGGGACAGGTTCGTGTTTTGTAAGAAAAACCTTAACTTGTAAACACCACTTTGAGGGTATTTATGATCCCGGGATTTCCCTTGCTTATTCAGGTTCTGCTTTTCCTTGCCCCATTCTTAGATGAGTGAGGCTTGAGAACTCCTGAGTCACCTGCCACGGACAGAAGAGGCTTTTGGGAGTGTGTTCCGCCCCATTCGGTGAGTAACTGAGAACACAGGGAAGAGATCTTTGACTCATTCCGCCGGAGGCTTGGGAGTTGTGTCATTCCCCACACGTGATGTTCTAGGCGGCAGACCACGTATCATGGGACTTATTCACTCCAGTGACTCCACCCCTTTCCTCTATTCTCCAACCCCCACTTCTGCGCTCCGCCCAGAAGTCTAAGGGGAGAGGAAGGTGGCCCGAGCCAGGAAATGCCACTCTGCCAAGTTGGCTCGCGAATCATAGAATTGCATGGCCTTACAGTTTTATCCTTCTTCGGAATTGCTTTGCATTACGTTTTAGACCGTTCTTCCTTTCATTATCCCCAAATAGTTGTCTTTATCGAGACCACTTTATCACTCAGGCAGACCTTGTCCTTCAAGGTTGCTTTCCTCCCTCTTTGTTCCCTACTTTTTTTCTGAGCCCGGAATTCTCAGTCAGCACTCAGCACTGGTTTGAGTCCCGGGCCAGCCTCTTTCTCGTTCTAGTTGCGTGACCTTGAGTGAACCACAACATTTTTCGGCCTGTGAAACGGAGGTCAAGCGTCTCACTGCGCCTCCTCTAAGGAAGAAAAAGTAAGCATTTTTTGGACTGTAAAAAGCAAGAGAAATTTTAGCTATGTTGATCTGGAAGGCTAGTTAATTTTCCACAATCCAGAACCCCTCCCTTTCCTTTGGGACCGGCCCTGCAAACTCCTCCTGGTGCTGACAGTTCACACCACCCTCCTCTAGCAGTCGTTCCATTGGTGGACGCACCGTCGCGCGGCGCCCAGTGTTGACGCCACCATCCAGCCTCCACGGGCGCACGGTGACGTTTGGCCCCGCCCCCGGCCGCGCCTGGCCTCCCGCGGGGCCCCGCCCATCGGACCGACGCGGCCTGGGTCCCGCCCCACGGGTGACGTGTGGCGCGCGCGGCCCGGCCGCTCCGGCAGTTGGTGCAGCGGCGGTTGGGCCGAGTGCGCTCAACCCACCCCTCCCCTCCGCCGGCCCCGGCCCCCACCCCGCCGGGCCCAGCCCCAGCCCCAGTCCTAGCCCCAGCCGGGCCCGTCCCGTGCGGGCCCGTGCCGCCCCCTCAGCCGGCCGACGCCCCGGGCCGCCCGCCCGCCCGCCCGCCACCATGGAGCTGGAGGACGGTGTGGTGTACCAGGAGGAGCCCGGCGGCTCCGGGGCCGTGATGTCGGAGCGAGTGTCTGGCCTGGCCGGCTCCATCTACCGTGAGTTCGAGAGGCTCATCGGGCGCTACGACGAGGAGGTGGTCAAGGAGCTGATGCCACTGGTGGTGGCCGTGCTGGAGAACCTGGACTCGGTGTTCGCGCAGGACCAGGAGCACCAGGTGGAGCTGGAGCTGCTGCGGGACGACAACGAGCAGCTCATCACCCAGTACGAGCGGGAGAAGGCGCTGCGCAAGCACGCCGAGGAGGTGAGGGCCGGCGGGGGCCGGGCCCGAGGGCGGCCCGGGGGTCGTAGCCTGGCCCGCGAGGGGAGGCGCGCCGGGCCTCCCGGGGGCGAGTCTGACGCCGAGGCCCCCCAGAACGAGTCTGCGCCGAGCCCGACCCCAGCGAGGTCCTGGGACTCCCGGCGGGCGTTCAAAGTGGAGGCAGGCTTGCGCGTGTCGGGGAGAAGGGAGCTAGATGGGAGGCTCGGCTCGGGGAGAAAGCCACAGCCCGGCCTGAGGGCACCTGCGTTGGCCGAGGGCGGTGATTTGTAATGTGTCTGGTGGCCTCCTGTTTAAGGAAGTTTCCGACCACCATAGGGTAGTCAGATGGCGGTTCAAACTTTTACCGTGGCGGGAGGGGGCGGGGGGAAGGCGCATTTAAACACTCTGTCCTGGATCTGTAACTTCCGCTGGATCCAGTACCTTTTCTGGGGGTTGCTACTTTGGGAAGTTAGAGATCTCCCTCTTTCGGTCAGTTTCTTCTTGACGTTTTAACCCTGTTGAGAAAGAGATTTTATTTTCTGTTTTATGCGCTTTTGGTTGACACTTTGTCAATGCTTAGTCTAGCAATACTCGGTAAATATAGAGAGTAAACTATTTAATTGTTTTGGTGTCCCACAACAAAGCATTCCTCTTTATCAGGTGGTAACCTTGGACAGTTCCCTTTAAAAACCCTCTATAAAGAGGACTTGGGGGGGGGGGCGGGTTGATGAGAGTTGTAGGTGACTTTTGGCAACCCTTTTCCCTACCAAGTTTCCTGTTCAAACTGCAGTTTACAGATGCACTTGACCAGCTGTTAACTCTAGCACCTCAGCAGTGACCTCGCTGCCCTCACCTCAAGTTTGTGAACCTTTGAAACTCTGGAGTGTGATAGGTCTTTTACTTCTTGAGACAGGGATTATAGCTTTCAGGCTGCATTGGCATTATTTCTGTGGAATTTACCTAATCCAGAGGAAGTGTCCTGTTCATCTTTCTTTTCCCAGCATTTAGCATACCTGGCTAGATAAATGGTGATTGGAAGAAGCTTAATAACTAATGAAGGAACAACATATTATTTTTCAAAATACTTGAAAGATTTTAGGATGTAAGATCTGTTTAGCAGCTCATTCCCTGACACTAAATAGTACCGCTATTTAAACCTTTTGTTTTGGGCCAAGTCAAATAGTTCTTTTTCTTTTTTTAAACTCATTGTAGTGATGATTGTCAGTTCTGATTTTATGATCCATTTGTCTCAAAAGATGACATTGAATCTGACAAACAAAATTGAGTTTCTGCAAGTATATAGGGAAGGAGAAGTTGAAAACATTCTGAGGATGGGATCACTGGTTTATTAGTACTGTCTTAGAACAGACTACTTCCGAGATGACATGCCATGTCTTCATACTGATAGACCCTTACCAGTTTGTGGCTCTATATGGTAGAGACTGGGGAATTAACCACCTAAACACACAGGTAAGGAAGAGGCCCAGTAATACCTATCCCCTCAGGTAAAAAGAAATGTTTCCTTTAGCCTTAAACTCTTGTCAGTGCATGTAAACAAGGGCAAAATGCCAGGGTCATATGTGCCAAGAAAACTGCCTGCCACTGGTTGCAGAATCAAAAATAAAACTAAGCTCTGGATTGTGTATTAATTTCTTCAGTAAATTACTTTAAAAATAGGTTACCCAAAGGGCCTCCCTGGTGGCGCAGCGGTTAAGCGCTGCGCTGTGGAGCTGTCGACAGTGGCTATGCGAGTTCGACACCCGGCCAGGGAGATTCCCACATGGCATGGCAGACCTCTCCTGCCTCGCCCGCTGCTCCCCTCAGCAGTGTACTTTCGTCTATCTGCCTGTTCTGCTCCCTGCTCTGTCTCTGGTGAACCTTCTCGCAGCCCCACGCCTCTGGCCTGTACCCCAGCTTGTATGCATAAATGAATAAATCTTAAAAAAAAAATAGGTTACCCAAAGATTTTCTTTGTAATTTACACTTTTTCAGGTATGTCTGTAAGTTACTCATAATGAAAACTTTGGGCAAAGTGTTTCGACTTGAGAACAGAGAACATTGATGAAATGCTATATGAGCCAGCACCCAGGCCATAAACATAAAACCACCTTGTCAGTCTTCATGTAAAATCATAATTCAAGTTTACCCAATACTAGAAATTCAGACTGTCTTAAGCTAATATGTAGAGTGAATGGTGGGTTTAATTTTCTGTGAGCGCTTTGTTTGTGGACTTTAATATGGAGAATGAGAATCTGCTATTTTATAGCAGAAGTGCCGCAGGGTATTTACAGCAAAAACATGGAAATTGTCCATCAGCAAGGTGCAAAGTAAATTCTGAGCACCTTTGTGGAAATTTAGGAGGGTATATAAATGGTGAGAATGTTTTAGGAGGTGTGAAGTGCTATAATCTCTTGATTGCAGAAATTCTCAGGCAGGAGTTAAAAGTTTATTTTTTACTATAATGATATTACAAAGGTTTCAATTTGAAGAACTCAGACATATTTGGAAAAGTATAAATTACAAAGAATTTGAATAGCTTATGTCTTTGTTTTTATTTGATTCTTTTGTGTGTAGTTAGTTGTTTTAGTGAGTCTAAGAACAATATAATGGAGGACTGACTTGAGATGGATTTGTAATTGGTTTCAAATGCTAATCAAGAAATCAATCATTTTATTGCTTACCACTTTCCCTTTTGAACTCCCTGACCCAGCCTTACATCTTTCCATTTCTTAACCAAGTCTTGTCTGATGCCTTTGCCTATGCTATTCCTGTTACAGGGCAACCCCGATATACAATGGGGTCCCTGACTGTGGGTTCTCACCCGTGTGCTTAAAAAGGACTTATAATAAGAACAATTGCAGGCACTCACAAAAAGATTAATAAAAGGGTTTATTTACAAAAGGAAGGGAAATTAAAAAATGAATAACTCGGGGACAAAAGAGAAAGCGAGGGAGAGAGATAAATCTCCAAATATATCCTACCAGATCCGAAGAGCTGGAAACCCCAATGGCACACTGTAGCCCGGCGAGAAGCAAGAGACCCCCAAGGTCAAAAGCCCTCGCGTTATATAGCCAACATGTCTGCTTAACTCCACCCCTCAGTTCCCGGTAATCCTCTCTTCTGGATGATGATGGAATTCTGGGATTTGTAGCCCTAGGGGTCTTGGATCTCTCTGGCTTGAGGTGGGGGTCCATAAGCCTTCCTGTGGAGTTTGTTGCAGACGTCCTTTTCTCCCCCCAACAGTTCCCCCCTTTCATTTTTGTCACCATTTCTATGGTGATGATGGTCAAATAGGTGGATGTCGGGGTGCAGTCTCAGATGGCAATATTTTAGGGTTCCGGTTCGAAAAAGAAAATAACAGTCTCCAGGTGCTGTCCAGTGTGGCAAACAAAATTCCTTCATTCCTTATCTAAAAACAAGTTCTCTCCACCTTGATCCCAACTTTTATCCAACAATACAGCAAAATATTTGCAAACTCAACCTACTTTCAGTCCATTTCACCTATTTTTGCATAATATCACAGGGCAGAATAACCAAAACAGCAATTTTAGCCAGCT
>PVIJ01006789.1:0-64326 GCA_004024925.1 Scalopus aquaticus
AACAAAAACAAAGCCAACAACCCAGTCAAAAAATGGGCAGAAGAGCTCAAAAGGCACTTCTCCAAAGAAGAAAAGCAAATGGCCAACAGATACATGAAAAAATGCTCAACATCACTTATAATCAAGGAAATGCAAATCAAAACCACTATGAGATACCACCTCACACCTGAGAGGATGGCACACATTAAAAATACAGGCATCAACAAATGCTGGAAAGGATGCGGAGAAAAAGGAACTCTTCTACACTGCTGGTGGGAATGTGAACTGCTCCAACCACTATGGAAAGCTGTATGGCGATTCCTCAAATTGCTAAACATGGAGCTCCCATACGACCCAGCAATACCACTTTTGGGAATTTACCCAAAGGACACAAAAACACTAATCCGAAAGGATACATGCACCCGTATGTTCGTTGCGGCACTATTCACAATAGCAAAGGTATGGAAGCAACCCAGATGTCCAAAAATAGATGACTGGATCAAGAAGATGTGGTGCATATACACAATGGAATACTATTCAGCATTCAAAGAAGATAAACACATGCAATTTGCAGCGACATGGATGGAATTAGAGGGAATCGTGGTCAGTGAAATAAGCCAGAAAGAAAAAGAAAAATATCGAATGGTTTCACTTATAACAGGACTATAGGGAGGCCGGGTGGGAGAGAGACACTCAGCGGTGGGGGGGGGGGGGGGGGGGGGAGGATAAGGGCACAAAATGGAAGAGAGAATACAGGGGACCATGGAGATGGATCACGGGTGAATTGGTGGTGGGCTGCCCAAGGGGAATACTTAATGTAAAAGACATAAATAACAATAAAAAAAAAAAGATACAGGTTTTCTTTTTATTTGAAAGTAGAATTTACTATTTGACATGAGTTGGTAGGATATTTTGGGGGTATGAGCACACTTAAAAAATCTTTTCCACATAAATTGATGACAATAGTGTTCCCAGACCCAAAAATTAACCTATCAAATCATACAAAAAAATGTTTTACTTTTGGGTAGCAGGTGAAGCTTACCATCTCCTCAAAAATAACAAGATACGCCTAAACATATTTGGCTTCATTATGTCAATAGATAAATGGCAATAAGGAATTCAGTCCAGAAAGAGCATCTATAAACCCCCTGTATGAATTTGAAAGTTCTGGGTTCTAAATTCAATGTTTCTGCTATAGGTTCTATTCTACGCATGTTCCGTTGTAGTAATCTGCTTATAAAGCAGAGTAAAGTCAGAAAGACCTGGTGACTCGCTCACAACAAGCTGAGGACCAAAAACAGAGTCAGAGCAGGAGGACAAGACCCGAAAGGTCAAACTGATGTTAGAGCCAAAACCAAGTTTCTAATAAAATAGGAAACTGAGGGATGGAACTAGAGGCCAAGGTAGCTGAGGTTGCACGGACCTGGCCTCTGGTGAAAACTGTGTGCCTGATATCCCCATGTCCCACTATTGTGTACTCAGCAGAGGGTACTGAATAGGGGCAGAAAAGGCAGTTCCAGACAGGACTCTCTATGCGGACTGCTCTGGCCATTTCTCTAAGTTCTCTCAGTTCCTAAGTCCAATAACCTTTCAATGCACGTACACACAAATTCAATCTAGGAAAGGAAGCATGTGTACACATACCCAAGCATACGTGTGTATATAGGATTTGGAGAGTCTGCCAGATCTCAGAATGACCTGGGTTGAATGCTTGGGTCGCCCAAAGTTATTGTGTAGAGTGGGCTCAGAAGTTACATAAGGCAAAGTCACAGGTGATGGAAGGACAGAGCAGGCCCCGCCACCTCGTCAGAGGTGACCTTGGAGTGCTTTGCAGCTAGGTTCCATAGTCTTCATTTTTTCGTTGTTGTTGCCATTTTAATGTTATGGGATTTTATTATGAGGCCTGCTTGTTCCCTCCCCACTGAGATAAAATGTCTCGTGGGTATTAATGAGTATGATCATCCTCAAATCTTTTATGCACACAATAGGTAGGATTTCAGTTTTCCTTTTTTATTTACAACACCCAGGCATCAATTAACTGTTTCTCCAAACCCTGCCATTTAGTAGGGTCACATTCCTTGGGCAATGAAAATGGCTCACTCCCAATAGTCCATATCCAGTAGGAAGCCCCCATCCACCCCTTCCCCTTCCACTGACACACGTGGGGACACCTGTGGCCACTGCTCAGCCTCTGTCCCCTCAAACCCTGAATGCAGCTCTTCTCCTGGGGTCCGCACCACCCATCAGCGAGAGGCTGCTCCACGTGACACTGGTTTCCTGAAGGGGGTAACTCCTGGAGGCACCTCCCCCTGGAACACCACAAATGGCTTAAATTGGACAGGTGTTGATGTGGGCCTGCCCCCCCAGGCCACCCTTCCTGTGGTCTCCTCCCAGCTCCTGCCCACTTGAGCTTTCTCTTTCCATTTCCACAAGTCCCCTCTCCCCCGTGCCTCCCTCTGTCCATGGAAGCTCATCATTTCCTCACTGTTTTAAACAGAACTGACAAGTCCTTTGTTAACTGAGTGAACGAATTCTTTAAAAGCCCCTGGACTGATTTTCTACAACTTATATAATCCATCGTCACTCACCTTTGCCAAGTAATTTGCATTTCACTTACATTAAAAAAGGAGTGTCGTAATTTTTCTAAATATATACAATTTTGAAGATCTCATCCAGACTCCTATTAAAAATATTATGCACAGAGCAAGCGCTCCCCAAGTGAACCAGGAAGTAAAGCACCATGGAGTCTTAAAGAACAAAAGGCGATCACATAGTGGGTCTCCTGGTGCAAGGAGAGGGATGACATATGACAAGGCTTGAGAAATGGCCACACAGAGCACTGCTAGGAATCAGTGGGGTTCAGCCTCAGCGTCTATGGGGAGGGATGAGAGAGCTGAGGAAGATGAGCGTGGGCTAAGTAGAGACACGCTTGTCCTGAGCTGGAGAAAGGGACTGCCTTTAAGGTGGTAGGAGGGCCTTGCACTGTCAGCAGGATTCTACCTGCATCCTGGCTGATGGTGCTTCTTACCCTACTGCTGGGGCCTCTGAAGCCATCTCTCCACTAGTGGGAACTGTTCCAGTGTGGAGGCCCACCAGACTGCCCACGGTCCATTCAGTTCCACAAAAATCAGAAAAAAGCCAGTAGTCTCCCCTCCTACCCTACTGTGTGTGGTGGGGTCACAGCCCACAGCAAAGTTACATGGGCACAAAAAGTTTCCTTGTTTATGGAGATGGCACTTTCGTTCAGACTCATGTCTTCTCCCATGAGCCGTCAGATGGGGAGAGAGAGTTCAAGGCTGCAGATCCTACAGCAAGAGTTCACTCACTCTGCTGCCTTTAGCTGTGCTATGCCCCTTTTCTTTACATTGAATCTTTTCTCTGGGATGACCCAGTTTACTCTTCTCTTTTTAAATTTATCACCTGGATTTCTCAGTATTTTTATCATGCTGCAAATAGCAATGAATCCTTATTACGGAAATTTATTTATTTGAACATTTTTTTATATATTTATTTATGCATGAAAGAACTGGGGTGTAGGCCAGAGTGCAGGGGGTGAGAGGATTCACCAGTGACAGAGTGGGGAGCAGAACAGGTGGATCTACTGAAATACACTGCTGAGGGGAGCAGAGGGCAACACGGAAGAGGTCTGCTGCGCTATATGTGATCCCCTGGCCGGGGATCAAACTCAGGCCACAGCGACAATAACCCTGAGACTTAACCCATAGGCCATGAGGGAGGCCTCCTGACTATGGATATTTAAACAAGTTGGGAGCTTAGAGTCCCAAAGTCAACAGCTTGGTCTGTTCTTCCTGCCGCAGCATCATCCCTGGGCACGTTAAACACCGTGCTATTGATGACCAAATGTCTCCAGGCATCGTGCCTTCTTATGGACAGGATGAGGCAGGTGGGCATGAGGCCAAAGGCAGTAGACCAGGTAGCCCCACTAGAAAGCTTTCCAGGATAGTGCTCAAGCTTTCTTTTGAATCCTATCATCCAGAACTTAGTCCTGTGTAATCTTTAGTAGCAAGGGGATCCGAGTGACATTTCCAGCAGCCCTCCAATCCCTGAGGTAGAAGAAAGCTAGGCCGGGGCGCGTCTGGTAAGCTGTGTCAGAGATACTGGGCTTTCGTCCAGTGAGGAGCATCCTACTCACACCCACTCAGGGGAAGAGATTCTTGTCACCGGCACCCACCAGCCGGCCAGGCAGAATAGAGCCCTCTGTGTTTATTAAACTATGAATGTGTCTGGGTAGCCTTTCAGTGGAGGAAAATGTTTTTTGACAGTGCTATGAAAGGTTGAATTACTATCCATTCTTCCACTTGCCTTGAGAAGCTAATGTCCTAACCGGAACATGCATAGAGAAATGAGTGGAGAACAATTTTAAAAATATTCGTGACCGTGCCCATAACTTCCTTGAAATAGTCCATATCACAATCCTCACCTAGGGCAGACCCTTATGGCAGTGTCCTTGCATGGGACTGAACTTTGTCCTTGAGCAGCCCCAGGTGGTAGAGCAGCACCCAGCCCAAAGCTTCCCTTTAACCAAGTCTCCAGAGGCCAACGGCCACCCTCTGCATCTTCCGTGCTTCCCTCCCTGGTAGGGCTGGACTCTCCCAGGCAGAACAGGCTGAGGAGGCACCTGCTTAGAAACAAGAGAGATGGATTCCTATGTGAGCTCCAGACCCACCAACCCTGTGATTTGGGGAGAATCCCTCCTCTTTCTGCTCAGCAAAACCAGAATACAGAACTTTCCAGGGTTGCTATGTTCTAATGAGATGATGTTTGGCATATCAGACAGGCAACAAATCTTCCCCCCTTTATAAAATATTGTACTACAATTCTATGATTTGGCACAAATTAATACCCAGGAATAACTGTGCGGTTGCATTTTGATATTTCCTTATCAATCACTTATATGAAATGATTCTTATATAGGTTGTCACATCTCCAGATGTTTTCCTTTGGTTAGTCTCTAATGGTTATTCTGAAATTGTTATTACAATTGACCTCTTTTTGTTGATTTTCAGAGGATCCTCGTTAAAAAACAACAGTCTTTCAAAGATGCATGTGTCCAAATCTAAGATGATCTGTTATTTCCAAATTCATTATTTGTAAATGTGTTTTTTTCCTTCTTAAGCTTTTCTCAAGGGACTACTTTGTTCCAGATCTTTCCAGCATTTGGAATAGAGTTGAGTTGCACACTTAACATTCTTCTTTAATCATGAGGTTGAAATAAACATCAGTAGATGCCAGATCTTGTTGATGGGGACAAAAGTGCACGGGCCAATGGGGAGAGGAGCATCAAGCCTTCTGTGATTGTTCATCACACTGAAATAAAAATGATGGATCGCGTACATTCTCATCCTTTGGAGAAAGGACAAGGGAGAGAGAGTTTTCATTTTGGCAGTTCCTTTGTTTACAAAAACAGGAAGGTGGGAAGAGACCAGGGTTCCCACAAGCATCCAGTGTTTTGAAACTTCTTTGCAAAACTACTAGGGAACCAAGCTGATGACTGAGAAGAGCTGTGTCCTGGTGTCACTAAAAGCTCTTCGCCAGGTTCTGGGCTCACAGTGTGGTGATGCCAGACCAGAGCACATGGTGGTCAGGCACCAGAGGAAACTGAGAGTTTCTGTCTGTTCAGCCACTGGTTTCTACAAACCATTAATCTGACCAGGTTTCTTCTATAGTTACAAAGTTTTGGGAAGTCACTATGCTCTACAGGTGAAATCTCAGCCTTCTTACCTCCCCGGTTTTATCCCATCTTGATCACTGCCTTGCAGGCCTGGTCCATCCTTGTATTTCAACACTCATGGCCCCTCCTTTTTACTGGAAGATTGCTGTCTCCCCTTATGCCACCTCTTCCTGAGCCAGCTGGCACACCTGTTATAGCAGGCATCCCATCACATGGTCACAGTCATCGGTAGATCGTGTCCTTCTAGAAGTCATAAGGTGAAGCCCCCAGAGTAACTGTGTTTGGAGGTAGTCTCTTTACTGAGGTGATTAAGGTTAAATGAGGTCATGAGGGTGGGGCCCTAATCTAATAGGACTAGTGTCCTTATAAGAAGAAAGAGGCATACACACAGACAAGGCCATGTGAGGACATAGAGAAAAGGGGATTGTCTACAAGCCCTAGAGAGAAGATTCAAGAGAAACCAGCCTTGCCTGTACCTTAGTCTCAAACTCCCAACATCCAGATCTCTGAGAAGACAAATCAAGTATATTGTTTAAGCCCTTAGTCTGTGGCCCATGACAGCCCCAGGAGAATGACAAAATGACCTCTGACTCTCTCTTCCGCAGTGGCCCCTTCTTACTGTAGGGAGACCATAGTCACAAGTAATTAGCACAGCATTTGATGCTTCTAAACACTAGATAGTGATGGAGATGGGGGCAGCAGCAGCAAAGACAGCAGCAATACTAGCTATCTTTCTTATTTTGCCATCAAAAAGAAAAATAAAAGTTTCCTTCTCTGCAGTAAGGAATTTGCATTTCCAGTTCCTGTCTGAGAGCCACAGCAATTGTTTGGAAGTGGTAACTCAATACTGCAAAAGAACAGAAACATATTGAAGGAAAGGAATGGGTTACAGGAGGCTGAGTTGGTACCAGGATTTGATAATCACAGTGATGTGAAGAAGCTGAGGCTGTGACAGCGCATCACAATGATGTGAAGATCAGGCGAACCATAGAGCACGTGCTCAATAGCGCTAAGTGCCCCTTTATGAGCACACGGCCTGCGCCCCTCTCTCCCCTGTGGCCTCGGCCTCAGGATGAGCTAGTCCTCACTTTGTGCCTGTGGTCATCATGTTAGCCCAGTTTGGGCAAGCAGTGTGCAAACTGGGGCACAGCCAACTCTGCCCTTGGATGCAGACTTTCTTGTGAGGGATGTATCCCCTCCCAACAGGGATTCAGTTGCTTGACAAGTCAAAGTTCTCAAGACTACTAGGTTTTAGCAAGCAGATTTATTTACCTGAGTGAAATAAGGTGAGCAGGTGGGAAGGCTGTGCAAAGCAGTGCCACATCAAACTGAAGGCAAGCTCCCCTTCTAAGCCCAAACGACTGTCCTGAGTGTCTTCAGAGCATAATCAAAAGAAACAAGGGAAGTGCCTGTGTAGGGACTTCATCATGCCTGGTCATACGTCAGATGTTGGAAGAGTGGCAGCCAGACATCTAGGCTAGACTGGGATTTTAGTATAACAATGAAGGTCTGGGTCGTTGGGAGTCCTGGAATGGGTTACACTCTGGTTCTGAGTCGGTACATTGGTAGCAAGTTCCTGGAACATAAAGAACATAAAAAATAGGTATAGAGAAAGTTGACTGGTTTTCCTGGTCTTTGACTTTTTTACCTGCAGCTCCCTGTTCAGAGGGACAGACCAGACCAGAACGGAGAGAACCGACCAGGTAGACAAGGACCCAGAGAAGAACCCAACAGACAAATGAATATAACCAGGATATTGGGGAGTGATAAGCACTAGAAAGGAATGGGATGATGTGGGTGCTGATTCAGACACATTTATTCCAACATATTGGATGCCCCTACAATGTGCCAGAGATTATACTGAGTACTGGGAAAACAAAAATGAAAAATAAACAGCTTCTCTCAAAGAGATGGTCATCTAGAAATGGGGAATTCCAGTTCACTGTCCTCAATCATTCCAGAAATTCTAGGCATGACCACAATCAGGCCCCTGTCTGAGGCTCATCGCAATACTCAAAAACATAGAATAAACTAACCACAACGTTATGTTTGATTTTTTTAAATTTGCCTTCCCCCTTTCTTCCTTCACTACTAGAGTGTTTGTCACCTTTTCTTCCAGCCACTATGGGCAGCTGAGAAATAAAGAATCCTCACTTAATGATAGTAACCCCAACTCCCAGAGGTCTTTGCCCCACAGAGCATGATTCCACTGGGTACCCTCAAAGCCACTTAGAAAACCAGTGGCCTGCGTAGACCTTGGATGCCTTCTGACTTGGCAGGTTGCCCCCTCCCAAGAAGAGCCTACCTTCAAAGCCCTCTTCACTGTCTGCACAAGCAGTCAGCACTTTCCAGAAACAGGTCATTAAAAACACAATTGAAACTGCCCAAACATTTTCTCACTCTTACTCCAACTCATTGTTTTTAATCATATGACAGAAAATTTTACCATCTTAAAATGTGCAACTGTTCAGGAAAATATCCCCCGACTGGTGCGTTTAAGAAATAATCGATTTTCCCAGGAAGGGGAGAGAGGGCAGGAAGCCAGAGAGCCTGTGACTGAAGCTATAGGATGAGGACACACAGGATTCATCTCTTTTTATGGGTCTCTAGCGAATGACATGATTTGGGAGAAATTTCCAATCCCATAGATCTAAGCAACCATTTTTAACAGAATTTGATTCATAAGGAGAAAAATCGTTCTTGGATAAAAGCGTGAAATACTTTGTCTAAAATGAAACTGAACGCGCCAAGGCGCTCTGGGGAGATTCATTGGCGATCTTATCCAAAGCTCCTCCAAGGTCATGGGTGCTCCACTTCACCCGCTGCCGAGAGTTGTGTGATGCTGCTATTTACTGTTCTTGGCAGAGAGTCTAAAACACTTGGGATTTTCAAAGGGATGAGAACAACAAAGGTGTCTGTTGTTATGTTAATGAGGCGACTGAAACTTTGGCAGTTTATTGCCAGGACAACCAGCCCTGTGAGTAGAGGTTAGACCCTTCAGTCCCACCTCCTGGAGGGCAGAAGTTTCTGGAGGTTGGATCAATTGCCAATTACCAATAATCTGCTCAATAATGCCAATGTAAGGAACCTCCACAATACCCCACAAGGACAGATTGGAAGAGTTTCCGGGTTGGTGAACAATGGAGATTTGGGAAGAGTGGTTTTCCAAGAGAGGGCATGGAAGCTCCACGCCCTTTCCCCTGGGTCTCTCTTCCATCTGGGTGTCCTGAATTATATCATTTATAATAAAACCATAGTCTAGTAAGTAAAACATTTCTCTGAGTTCTGTGAGTCACTCTGGCAATTAATCCCTAGGAGGGCACATAATAACCTTTGATTTGTGGCCAGTCCATCAGAAGCATAGGTGGCCACCTGGACTTGAGGTAGGGGCTGTGAAATAGAGGTCAGTCTCGTAGGACAGAGCCCTTAACCTTCGGTGTCCATGCTGCCTCCAGGGAGACAGAGTCAGACAGAATCAGAACTGAATTATAGGACACACTGTTGGTGATCCAGAATTGCTGGGTGGTGTGGGGGAAACCTCCCCCATCTCCAACATTAGAATTTCCTGCAGAACTTTTAGTTTCCTACACGTTTCAGAATGGGGTGGGGTGGGGGGCACACCTCCCGGATGGATTTGTCCAGACTTGTACAGGTGTTCGGGCTGGGGGCTCCGTAAGCTCCCAAACCTGGTCAGTGGTCCAGCTGGAGCAGCACTCACACAGCACTACTCCCGAAAGATGGCCAGCGATGCCAACCACCCCCCCAGCCGGTGTGCCCACAGCAGGAGAGCTGCTCTCACTGGGTTTTCAAGGTTTGAGTCCCATGCGCCATCTGCTGGGTGGAGGTCATAGGGGAGCACTGAAATCATGGAGGCTCCAAAAGGGGGAGGGGAAGGCTTTAGCCTCCTCCTCATGACTCTCTGTCACTCAAACAGTGTACTTAAAATTTCTTCCATGTAAATTCAGCTTTCCAAACAACTTCTTGGTACCTCCTTCTCGAAGCTTTCTCGCATGCAAGCCAGGCCCATCCCAGAGAAGCCTGAAGTCTGGATGGGTTTCTGGGAACCAAATGGTTAAGGGGCTTCTAGTTTTTACTGCAGAGGAAAAGGGAGGTCATGTAGGGGAAGGGAGGTCTCGCCAGGCATCAACTGCTGTGCAGAGTCCAAATGCTAAAACAAAGGGACAAGGAGGGGAGACTTGTGCCGTGAGCACCCACCATCTCCCCCTCACCTTGGTCTCAGTTCCAGAAGGGCAGTCAGACTTTGGCTCCTGGACATGACCCCTCTAGGTTTCCTGGCACTTGTTCTCACTTGCTGGCTTGGGGCCCCTGTCCTCCTCCAAGTCTCTCCAATGCTGCCCAGGGACAGGGGCCTGCCATAAACATGGCTCCAGCGAGCAACGCGTGTTGGCTGTGGGTTTCTGTCCAGAGCTTGTGACCTCTTCCCAGTCTAGCTTTCCTGCCTCCTGTGCCCCGGGCAAGAGGCCTTCTTGGAGACACGGAGGACACTGCCACCGATGCTCTGGCTCCCAGAAGTGCTCCTTGATGGCTGATGCTAAATGTGTCATGTCTTTCTTCCTGTGTGACTGTGGTCCCCTGGGATGCAGACCTCACGGCCCTGCCCTCTCCCAGCAATCGCCACGCGGAATATCCAAGAGAAAGACACCCCTCAAACACAGCACCTCCTGCCCTCTGACCTCTCAGGAGAGTATGCAAATCTCTCTTCCTCCCTTGGTCCACCCAGCCAGGTCACAAGGATGGGTCTAGTAAGCGTCCCCACTAAGTGCCACATGTGTTTGGACCCGAGTCTAGGGCTTCATTCCAGACTCACACCCTATGGACACTTTGCTAGCTAGCTCTACTCCCCAGATGAGCTTGGGGCCGACCTAGAGGGCTTGGACAAGACAGGGGATGGGAAGAGGTGTCCAGGATGGGAAGACCTGGAAGTCCCCAGGCAGCTCCAGCGTCTCCAGGGATTAGCCTGATGTCGGAAGACCTCCCCGAGGAAGAGGACCTGCACGTTGTAACGTTAGCTCACCTCACAGCCCCGAGTGTGGGAGATGCATGGTCTTTTATGAGACTAAGTCAAATCTAACGTGTACCAAGACCAGCACGACATCTGCCTAATTATGGGGATCCCTCCTCATGAGCTGTATAGTGATTTTAGGGGTCTTAAGTGTCCAAAACAGTGGGGAAGGACCCTTGGCCTTTAGCTCACAGGTGGACAGTATTACCTTCTCTTCCCAGGCCCCAGTTCTTCTGTGCCCAGGGCTTCCACGCTTCTCCCAAGCATTGGTGTGGTAGTGGAGTCCCTTGGGTGCCACACACTATCTTTCAAGCAAACTGAGGAACCTGGCTCTGCCCCAGAGGAAGAACCCCAGCCCCCAACTTCATGCACATTTGGGAAAAGTGGAGAGTCTTCACCTCATCTTTGATCTGGGCGGGGGAAGCCTCGTAGGCCCTCAAATGTGTGGAACCACTAAGGTCACCCCTGGTGGAACTTAGGTTTTAAAAAACAAATCAGCGGAGGGAGCATTTCTGGAAAATTCTGTCTTCCTCTCCACAATCAAAATGCCCACAAACAAAGAAACACAAATGTTTGACTACTTTGTTAAAAAGAGGGAAAAATGTCCATAAAAAAGAGAACAAAATTGGTAGCAACTTGACAAATATCCTCTCCCACCCAACCCCCACTCCTATGTTTCCTAATAAGGGGCTCTCTAGCACTTTGCCTCACAGAGAAGCCATTTGCATGGAACCCAACTCACATTTTGGAGAATAAGTGAATCATTTGTTTAAATCATTATGAGCAGCGTTTATAGATCACTTAAGAAGCTCAATCTCCATCGATATTGAAATCACCAATAAATACAATCTATTTGCAGGCTAGCTGTAGGGAGATCTGATATAAGGTTAACCTGGAAAAGAAAACCTCTAAGTTTGCAAAAGCCAGGGTATAGCCAGGAAACCAGTTACTCTGGGTACTTAAAAGGAGGAACTTTATACTAGACCTTAGCTCAAACTAATGAAAATCCAAGAGAGAGTGTGAAGAAACCCTAGATGAAGGACAGCAGGAATCTACTGGCCTCAAAGGAGGGAATGGGGTCCCCTGGGAGATGTCTCCTATGGAAGTGAGAGCCACGAGCCTGGCCCAGGTAGGGCCCCATCCACTTCACAACAACACGGTCCCTGAGCACAGAGTATTTGCCTTATATGTCTGTATTTAAAACTCAGGACAGGGCCTCCCCGGTATCACAGTGGGTTAAGCACAGCACTATGAAGCTATCCAGAGCCACTGCAGCACGAGTTCAATATCTGGCCAGGGAGCTGCCCACATGGCGCAGCAGACCTCTCCTGCCTCGGCCACTGCTCCCCTCAGCAGTATATTTCAGTCAATCTGCCTGTTCTGCTCCCCACTCTGTCTCTGGTGAATCCTCTCACCACCCCACACCTCTGGCCTATACCCCAGCATTGTATGCATAAATAAATAAATCTTTAATAAAAAAAAATCAGGACAGGGCTCAGCCATCGCTATTCTTGCTTCTCCTCTGCAGAGTTGAAAAAGCAGCCTTCAAGGCAACAGCAGGCTGGGAGGCAGCGAGACCAGCCCCCAGCCCCACAGTTTGCCCTGCGTGATGGAGACCCATTGCCATCACACCACGCGTGAAGGCAGGCAAGGCACAGAAGCCCACGGTGGAGCTCGGGGCTGGGCCAGCAGGGCCCCTGCTGTGAGCACGTGGTAGTATGAGTAGGAACTCCTCTATTGCCCAGGTCACCAAGCATAGGCTGCCTTGTACACCAACTTCTTGACCATAAATAAAACCTAGATGAGACAATAAATCTGTCTGAGACCAACTTTTGTTTCCCTGAAGGTACGTTTTTCACAGACCTAAAGGCAAGGACCAGAAGATGCCAGCACCTGGAGCAGAGTTTCCTGAAGACCCCCGCCCACATAAGACAATAAACTTTAACTGTCCCCTCTAGGAGACAGTTTCTTTGGAAGCACTAGTTTTGCTTTTCTTATTTTTAAGATTTTATTTTTGCGTCGAAGAACTGGGCTGTAGGCCAGAGGTGGTGAGAGGATTTACCTCTGGTGAGAGTGTTCGCCAGAGGCAGAGTGGTAGCAAAACAGGCAGAGCGACGGAAATACACTGCTGAGGGGAGCAGGGGCGAGACAGGAGGGGTCTGCTGCGCCACTGGCCGGCATCCAGCTCAGGAGACAGCAGGGGTAGTGCTGAGACATCACCACTAGGCCACAAGGGAGGCCCAGTCTCCTTTTCCTTGTTTGTTTGTTTTGTATTTATATGTATTTTACATCGTTGTTCATCTTTGCACAATGTTTGCTTTCTTTTCCCAGGGGTAGTCCCCCTAGAATTCCTACCACCATTTCACCCGTGCAACCATCACCAGAGCCCTTTGTGCTTTTCCCGTCCAGTCCCTCTCCCCATCCCTGTAGTATGTGTCTGATTTATAATTGTCAGTTTTATTTTGTTTTGTTGTGGGCTATCTTTTAAATCATCTTGTCACAACGAAATAAATCCTTTGTGCACCCCATCTTGGCATAGTATCTTATATTCCGCCCAGACCCCCCAGAGACAGAACCCACTGAGCTGTGACACTGCCTCCCCCCTATGAGGGAGGGTGCGAGAAGGTGGGGCTGGGCAAGGGCAGTGGGGGTGACCCACCGTCTCCTTGCGCCTCCAGTCTACTGCGGATGAAGACGCTCTCCGCTTCTCCCCTAGTCTCTTGCACTCACTGGCCTTGAGATCCCTGCAGGAGCCCGGACCCGGCTCCCGCAGATCTCAGCAAGGCCGGGCTAACATCCTCCTCTTCTGGGTAGTCCCCCCGCGCCTGGGTACCTGGCAAGAAGGGCGAGCCCCACTAGTCCCTCATCCTCCGCTCACCCAGAAACCCGCCCGTACCCTCTACAGGGAGCCCTCCTCTCCCCAAATTCCGCAGCCCGCCTGCCGGCCCCCTTCAAGTGCAGCCCCGCCACCGCAGCCCCGCGCGAGTGTCGGGATGGCGCGCGCGCCCCCTGCCGGCCGCGCCGCAGTTAGCGTAGAGATGCTTCCAGGGGCTTTTAAGATAAAGGACTTAAGCATTATGTCCATCCTTGAAAATAGATTTAAAAGGAAAAAAAAAATCTCATCACTTTGGCACTAATACAGTCACCACGTTGTGGCTTTCTCTAACATCTTCTTTCCCCTACATTTGTGCTTCCACATAATGTCACTGAGGATCTAGCAGCCCAGAGACTGGAAAACATTTTTCTGGAAGGGTCAGGTAGTCTGCATTTTCGTTTGCACACCAGACAGGAAAAGTGCCCGCAAGGAATATGTCAGGCAAGTGTTTTCTAACCCCTAGGAATCCATGGAAATGTGTGACCACCAATCCAGTTCTGCAAAGGGATTCCCTCTATTTTCTCTAAATTGAAATTCTTGTAACTTCAACCCACAATTCTGGTCACTGTGCAAGCTCCATCATCGCTTTTATCATGCCCCTTCCATGGAGAGGACTCGGGGACTCGGGTCCCATATGTCCCATGTCCCTTCAGGTCTGGCCACTAAGGAGCCAGGAGATAGCTTTGAGGTCACTGCCACTCCTGGCTCACCACGGTGACTGACTAACCTGCTTGAGACTGAAGGTTATGCGCGCGCGCGCGCGCGCGCGCGCGCACACACACACACACACACACACACACACACACAGCCCACAGTAGGACAGCCCTAGAGTCCAGAGTGAGGTGGGACAAGAAATGGCGAGGCTGGAGTTCTTGGAGCTTGGTGCACAGTACTCTCCCTGGGCAGAGGCACCCACAAAGCAGGAAGATCTGTCTTCCCATAGCTCTGCTTCAGCCCCGCACCCCTGCCCCCACCGTGCAAGGAGGCACTCAGGAATGCCGCAAGACAGAGAGGCCTGCAATCCCCTCGGCTTCCTCCGCCGTCTCCCCCTCGTCAATGTCTGCATGATGGCTGTGGGAATCTCACTTCATAGCTTGGCATGGGACCCATGTCTTCCACACTTCCCTGGGCAAGGGTGCCCTATAAACCAGGAGGAAGAGCGGCGAGGGAGAGGGAGCAGTTCTCTGAAGCTCTGGTGAACCCTGAGGAGTTCTAGAAAGCACTGGGGAGCCCTGAGGGGACACTGGGGAGCCTTGGGAAGTACCAAGAAACTCCGGGGAGCACTAGGGAACCAGTGCTTAGGAACTCTGGGGGAGTGTTGGGGAGCGTTGAGAAGCCTATGGGAACATGGAAGGCTCTAGGGAATACTAAGAAACTGAGGAGCTCTAGGAAGTGCTGGGGAGCCCTGAGGAGTTTGGGGGGCACTAAGAAGCACTGGGAAATGCTAGCAAGTCCTGAGGAACTCTGGGAGTACCAGGGAGCAGCAGGGATTCCTGAACATTTAGGAACCCCGAAGAACTCTGGAGAGTGCTGGGAAGACCCAGGAAACTCTGGGAAGACCTGGGAGCCCTGAGGAGCTCTGGGGAGCTCTGGGGAGCACTAAGGAGTCCCAGAAAGTCCTATGAAGTACTGGGGAGTGGTGATCCACTGGAGTAGGTAAGGCTTTGCTAGGTTCTGACTCTCTGAGCTACCTTCAGTTTTCTGAACTCAACCTCTAAATGTCCACCTCATTTGGGTTATTTTGAGAATTGTATGAGGTGATTCCCTGCACAGAGTAAATATTCAACAAAATTTAAATATCAAAATTGCTCAGATATCTTGCTGCTCAGAAACCAAACCTAATATTTTGTATGTGATTTTAGATCTCCATACATTGAAGTCCCTCATTCATTTATTCTATTTATTCATTTATCTTGTACAGTTCTATGAGTTTGGACAAATGCATAAGCTCAGGTAACCACTACCACACGATATCGAACAGTTCCACAACCTACCAAACGTCCCATTTTAGTACAGTGCTTACCCATAGAGGTGCAGTCCTTTCTCATCCCTAACTCGGTTATTCTCCATCGCTATTGTTTTTCCAGGATGTCATGGTCACATAGTGTGTGGCCTAACTGACCCCTTTCACTCACCATAACTATTTTAAGATTCATTCCAATTGCTGAGTGTATTGATAACTGAACCCTTGTTTTGCTGAATATGCCCCATTGCATAGATGTACCACATTTTGCTATCCAGTCACCAGTTGAAGGACATTGAGACACTTTTGAATAAACAGGTATAGGATTTGTGTCAACATAAGCTTTCATTTTCTTGTTCAATACCTCAGAGCAGAATTGCAGGTTTACATGATAAATGTATGCTTGACTTATAAGAAAGTACAAAATGTTTCCTATGTGATTTCTTGATCTAAGGTAAAGTTGGAAAGCTGAGCTCGGGTCTGTTGGCGAACTGGCCACTCCGTCAGAGCTCCCCCATTATGTATGGCGGTCTGACTGTCCCCTATGCCCCCCACTCTCAGCTTTCCTTCCCCCCCAACACAGTTTTCTTCCTTATCACTTCACTGTGGAGGCTCCCAAGTCACAGAGGAGCCTGCATCAACCTTACACAGGCTCTTCCTCTGCAGGTGCTGCTTCTTTTTTTTTTTTTTTTTGCAACCACCACCAGCCAGGGGACTGCTTGGCAGAGCATGAATATGCTTGGTTCACACGTGCAGCTGCCCTGGTGACATGGCAGGGACACTGGTGTGCTGACATCAGGCCAGAACCTCCGGCTCCCTCTACATGGGCCCTGGGTCCCTGTCCACATCACAAGAACCCTCACCTTTGTCTTTAACTTTCTTTTAGATTCTTCTTCTGTTTCTACTTTTATAATGGCTTCATTGAGATTGAATGTAGACATCATCCACTTCACCCATTTGATGTGTAAGATTCCATGATTTTTACTATATTCACTACCATTATCCATCACTACAACCAACTTTATATCATGCTTATCACCCCCAGAGAGAAGATTCCTTTTGATTTATCTCTTCGTATTGTGTATAGTTATAATCAGATCTCCAGGCTGATAATACAGTCAGTCTCAGTTTGGCTTATGTCCTGCTGCAGTAAGCTATTCCTTCCACCAGGGGGCGATGTCACCCCATGAAGTACTGGGATCTAGGTAGGGAGCAGAAAGGGGACAGGAGGAGGGGGGCCTACAGATGGAAATGGAGAATGAGATCTTTCTCGGAGGAGCTTTCCGTTTTGCTCTGCAGTCTCTTAGTTATGCTGAGGCTGGGAGAACATCCGACCAATGGATTAGTCACTTTGAGAGAGGTGCTTGGCGAACCCCACAGGTTTGAGGGGCTCATCTAATCTTCTTTGTTCAGGGTGGCACATCAACCCATACCTGGAAAGTTTGCCAACTCCTGATCTATAGCAGCACTGCTAGACAGGATAAATTCTCACTTCGAGTACAATGATTTTCCAGGATTTGATTGCTGAACATCCACTAATTCTGTCAACAGACCTAACGTTGATTTCAGGCTTTATTAATAAGTTAAAAAATATAACTGTAAACTATAAGTTACTAAGGAAGGATTCCCTCTCAAGTGCTGCTCTGATCCCATAACATGGACTAACACATTTAATTCTCAGCACTATTAGAGCTCCGTCTGACAAAGAAGTAAACTGAGGTCTAGAGAACTCGTCAAAGTCACAGAGTGAATACGTGTCAGAATCAGATTTGAAGCCAGATGGTTCGGTACTAGTATCCATGCTCCTAATATTAAGACGCTGCATTTATTTTCCATTTCATGAGCTCTCCATTGGTGGGCCTGCGGCTGAAAAACAAGGCGCCACCAATCGACAACGTTGGCTTATGCCTTATTGCAGTAAGCCCCATGATCCACCAGGGGGCGATGCTACTCCATGATGTACTCACTCACCGCCAGGATTTAGCACAAATTCTGGGGTACTGGAGATAAGCGTTTAGCTGATATTCTCCTCTCCAAATGGAGGACAGAGTGCAGAAGGAGGGACTGGTTCATGGAAAATAGCTCACTGGGGGAGAGTGCGGGGATGGCCTCTTACAGCCCCAGTGAGAACACATTTGAAATCCACAGCCTGAGTTCTCAGTGCTACCTCCATGCTACTTCCGTGATAGAGAGAGAACCAGGACAAAGAAAAAGGGGTGGGGGGAGGCAACCATAAAAAACTAATTCTTTTTTAAATGTTTCCCAGGCCTCTGTCTTGACTTGGCAAAGTCAATTTTCTTACCCTGAGCTGTACTACTCTGTAGCGGAGATAGGTCACTCGGCACTAGCTACTGCGCAGGCTTCCTTCCCACAGTCAGAGACAGCCCCCCAGCCCTCAGCTGGTTTTTGTTTTCATCTTTTTGTTTTCTGAAACCACTGAGATCACCTAGCTTGTCTCTACCTTGAAACACAGGAAGTGCCGTTGGAGCAGGAACAAAGTGACAGGTCAACTCCTCTCCCTCCCACCTGAGGTTTGCAGACTTGCCAACCTATCCCACCGGGGTGACCCAAGTGGGGCCCATACACTGGCCGGAGGGCAGGAAGGACACACCATGCAGGGTCACTGTGGTGGGGGGCTGCCTGGGCTCTCTTCTGCAGGTGGAGCTCAGATCAGTAAGCCAGAGGAGCCCCTGGCACGTGCCTGCTTTGCCCTTGGCCATTAGGCACCCAACCAGCATCTGCCTTATTGTGCTGACCAGCTCTACCCAGAGCCAAAACCAGGTGACTCGACGTGTCCGTCATATCTGCTAGCACCGCTCTTTTAGTTCTCCTCTACCTGACAACGACTTACTGTGGGAGGATCATTCCACTGAATGTAGAATTCGCCATATTTCTTTTCTCTCAGTCTTGAAAATTGTGTCACGTTCTTCTGACCTCCAGAGTATAGTCTGAGAAATCCACTGTCATTTAAATTGCTGGATCCCTCTTCATCATCCATCCTCACCCTCTGAGCACTTCGGAGATTTTTCTTTATCTTTAGTTGTCAAAAACTTAAATATGATCTACCCTGCATGGATTTTGTTGTTTCTCTTGTTTGGGGTTCACTCAGCTTCTTGAATCCACAGGTCCGGGTCTTTTGTTGAATTGGGGGCATTTGTTGAATTGTTGAATTGGGGGCCAGTTCTTCAAATGCGCCCCAGTCCTACTTTCCCCTCTCCAGCTAGGACTCACTGACTGATACAAAGGTTGTTCCCTCCTGCCACTGTCCCACAGACTCTGAGGCTTCTCACGTTGTAACTCTGCTTTGTCTCTAATGCTCAGGTGGGAGATTCTGTGTCTCAACCTCAAGGTCAAGTTTCCCTCCTGTCTCCACTCTGCTGCTGGGCCTCCTGTGAAATTTTTTCTTTGCCATTTTATACTTTCAGTATAATTTCAGTAATTACTGTGTGGTTCAGTAATTTATTTCAGTAATTTCTGTGTGGTTCTTTTCCATAATCTCTATTTCTATTTTTTGATTTTCATTCGCAGGTTCAACATCTACTTGCTACAGCTGTGCTGTAAGGGCCGCTTCCCATCCTAGGCAGACAATCCCATCCCTGCTTCACTGGGATGCCCTCTGTCAACTGTTCTCATTCCTATTGCAAATGTCTGACGCGTGGTGTGATAGGGTCATTTTCTATTCTATCCTGGGTGTTGGGGCTACCCTGTTCTATTTAAATCTTACCTGTGAGCAGGTAGCGGCCTGTCTAGGTCTGGCATCTGGTCCAGGTCTGCTACGGGCTGTGCTTCAACAGACAGGTCAATGTTCCTTGCTATTTTGGCCACATGGTGGTGTCCCTGTGCTCAGAGGCTCCTGGAGTTCCTGGTGTGGGCTGCCTGAGGGGCAGAGGTTAACTCCGGGAAGAAGGGGTACAGCTTTGCAGAGGCTTCCCTGGGTCGGTGCTGCTGTAAGAGACACAGCGCAGCCCTGGGGGTGGACACCGTGGCCGGCACCTCTCCCTCCCATCCCACCAGTGTCTTGAGAATGTGGTGGATTGCTGCAGACTCCTTTGGTAGGCAACCCCTTACAGGGAGTGGGCTTTGGGGTACCCACCCCCGCCCCATTGTTACCTCCATCCAGGCTCAACCCTGAGACCTCTGAGGCCTCAGGAACCTTAAGTCATTTTCTTCTGGACCATCTTCTTTGGTTACTGATTCAACAGCCCTGCTTCCCAAGTGTGTCGAGATAGGCAGCAACAGATCAGGAAACGTCCCTTCCCTGCATGACCCAGGTCCCCATTCACCTGGGAACTCCTGCTGTGCACTATCACCCCTGCCCTGAGATGACACCCCTTCGTCCAAACACCAAAGAGAGGTTCATCCACACCCCTGGTGACACTCTAGGCAGACAAGAAGCCATGTTGGATGGACAGACCCAAGGTCGCCCAGTGGGCAAGACAAAACGCCCTTTAGTAATAGATGCAGGGTCCCCGAAGGGCCAGCCCAGAGGCCATCACTAAGAGATTACGCCCAAGTGGAGAGGCCTGGGGCTCTACAACTAAAGGGTCCAGGAGCCCGGAGCAGAGAGGCCATCAATGACAGGACGCTGGCTATGAGTAGGAGCCGACCCGGAAATGACTCCACGCGGCACCACCACTGTCCCTGGGGCCCCCGACTGTCCTCTAGAGAGATTTCTGCACAAATCCAGACAGTGTTTCAAGAAGGGCACTCGTTTGCCCTTGGGACCCATGCCCCACCCTCCTATACCCTCTTCTTTGCCACAGACCAAGGCTGGGGCCCAGCAGGAGTCCCATTAATATACCACTGTCCACTTTCTTTTGTGCTTGGCACCAGGACCAGTTCAGCTCTACTTCCCAGCAGGCAGAACGACAAAGGGACGCCCAGTGTCTCACCAGAGAGGACGAGGAGAGCCTGCACAGGTTCGCCAGGTACAGCAGCAGGCGGGGAGGGGCAGCCATTTGAAATGTTAGCTGCATGACCATGACTGAAACGGTCCCAGACTCTTTCTTTCCCAACCTGGAGCTGAAGTGGTCGTGAAGACTCAGCTCCACAGCGGCACGCCTTGGTTCCTGGCCTTGTGCCAGCAGTGGCCATGTACTGGAGCAGCAGTGGGAGAGGGAGGCAGGGCTTAGTGCAGCCCGGTGACATCCACCCCGGGGGCTAAGCATGTCAGACATGGCTGGGGCACATCTAGTGGTCACCCTGTGTGCCACTGTGACAGAGCTGCTCCATCTTCAGGATGCAGAGGGAATGAGGGTGGCACAGACCTGTACTCCCATCACCTCATGGGGGCCAGGCAGGCCCAAGAAGGCAGAAAGCCAGCATGATGACCCGCCAGGTGGGGGTGATCTGATAGCCCAGAAAAAGCCAAGAGGGTGATACTGGTTCTGTCACCAGCTTCTGTTGATGAAATAGGTGATCCCACCTGCTTCTTTCAGGTTCAGCACCTAACTCAGTTTAGATACCTGAAAAGTTCCACTGGGGTTGAACATTAAAAATGTACCACTGTGATCAACACTATTTTGGTAGAATTAAAGTCATTCAATACAATTTTTCAAAGGTCTGGGCAGAAAACTTAAAACACTTTCCTAGAGGCAAAACACACATGAATCGATAACTGAACCCACTGATCCATAAACAATTCCCTTCCGACTCCCAAGTAAACAGACACACACACACGCACCCAGACACAAATGTACACACAGACATAAGCATGTACACATGTACTGAGACACACGAAACGTGCGAAGACACATGTGCACACACATACACACATGCACACAGAGATGTGTGCATGCAGACACCCGTGCATGTACACAACACACACCCTCTGGGGCACTTCCGTCTAACACGACAAACGCCTGCTGCCAAGGCTTACCAAGTTTATAATTTTATTATACTCTGAATAGAGATGGTATTTAAAAGCAGAGAAATGACTATACAAAGGATTTATAGAACATTCATTTACATACTGGATATAATATTCTTTACAAATAAGAAAAGTAAAAATACGCACTTACATAAGGCAGCTCAGGAGGCTTGGCAAGGTCTTTGATGCCGAGGAAATACACAGAAACCCTAAATGTGGTGACTTAACAAGGATGGGTTAACACTGGAGTGATGCAGCGTATGATTAGTGAGCAGGTTACTGGGCCCTGGCTATGACACTGGGCACGGTGCTCATGAACCCCCAGAGCAGCACTTCTGAGCCTGCTGGGACCCACCGGCCCTCAAAGTTCATGGACTTGTCTTGTTCCTTGTAATGCACATGTAACACGTGAAGAGGACACTTGTCGTACCAGACAGGAAAACTGTTTTCCTTTGGTTCCCCAGAGGGAGTCGTTTGCTTGGAGGAAACTTCCTGATGCCCTTCACCATTGAGGGGAGAGATCACAGCTGGGCTTCCCAACTGCTCGGCCCAGCGCAGCCAAGGGCACGGGTGTCTCCACAGTTCTGGCAGTTAGACATCTCGGTCCCTATCCCTCTCTTGCTCTAATCAATTAACAAGACCTCTCATCCTATCTCAAAAGAATAAGGACCTGGCCTGATCCTTGGGTGAAACCTGGATATAAGCCATTCAGGAAGAGGTGCCTCTTGGGACAGCACCAACCCATGCTCCCCTCGACCAGATCCCTGATGTGACAAAAACAGAAATGCTAGAAGTCTCCTCCAAGGACCAGGACATAAGGCCTCCAGGAGATGTCTGAACATTCTCTTTAACAACCATGCCAACAAGTGTCTGGCGAGAAGGTCAAGAAGACCAAGGCAAACGTTTGGCACAAAAAAGAGGCACTTGTGTTTGGTGCATCAATAGGAGCTAAGCAATGGCTTCGCCTGCCTGCTTTTCCACACACACGTATGTCACCCACTGAGATCAGACTGAGTCTGTCTCTGCCTCACTTTAAAACAAAGATCACAAAGCACTGTGATCACCCAGCAGAGGGTGATTCCTGAGTAATCGAAGAACTGGTGCTTGACTTGGAAAGTAGAGAGCGGGCAGTCCAGGTGGGTGAGTGCCGGACAGTGGGCAGGGACACCATGGGTTTATTACAATGGAAACTTGCCAGGCCATCAGCCTCTCCCAAATCTCTGGCAACTGACAGACTGAAGCCAACAGACCATGGCACTGGGTATCCATATAAGCATAAACCTGATTAGGTAGCTAGAGTAATGCAGAAAAGTGGCACTTAAAAATAGTATGTAACGACTGAGATTCATTCTTTCTCCTACCCACCCTCCCTTTGCTCCAGGATGCTGGAAACACATGGCATCCCAACGGAAGCCAACAGGTGGACAGAGCCAGCAAAGGTCAGCTCCTCTCGACAACCTCCACCAGACCCTCCAACGACCAGTAATCGTGATGACATATTGGGAACTAAACCCAAGCATTCCCCACTCCACTAGAACCTTCCTCATCAGAAAGGAAGTCATCCACAATCTGGAAATCATCCACACGTGGCTGGATGCGTCTCCCAAACCCCTGGCTTGGCTGACTGCAGCACTGGACACCAGTACGGTATAGTAATGGTGGTCTGTTATCATAAATAATTTGGCATAAGTAAAATATAAATTACATGGAAACAGCACTTCACTTCCAGAGAGTCGCTTTCCCTCTCCTCCCCAGCGCACTACCCAGAGCCTGTGAGAGTGGGGACATGGAGACCCCTTCGTCTCCTCATCCACGCCCCTCTCTTCCAGAAAAGCCCGACTGCTCAAACCTTCCTCAAACATGCATCCCCTTCTCAGGTGTGTCAGCATCTGTCGTGGGCAGACAGGCTGTCTCGAGACACTGGTTGGACAGAGCCCGTGGTTCTGGCAACGGGAATGGGGTGTGGGGGCTGCAGCCAGTCACTCGAGTCAGTGCAGAGTGGGCTGGGCACCTCCTTCCCACGAAGTTTCAGGAAATGCCAGGTTCAATCTCGTAAGGTCCTCTCCAGCACAGAACCTGGGCGCAGGTACTTGGTGCCCAGATTCTTCCCCCCGGAAACACTTGGCTACAAAAGTGTGTCAGTGAGCAGTTCTTTTCTGGAAAGGCTAGCTGGTGACAAGGTTGTTTGCTCAGTGTTTGTAAAGTTGGAGGAGCCCTTTCCCTGCGGGGGATGCGGGTGGGGCCTGGCGTGTCACCGTCACAGTCTGCTCTACAGCAGGGCCAGTCAGCCCCTCCTAGGGTCTCCAGGCTGTGAGGTTCACATCTTCTTAGGGGAGCCAATCATGACCTTTGACACGAAGTTGACAATGGCTCTGGAAGGCTGATCGGGGTCATGTCCAGCAAACAGGTGGCACACGTTGTCTGTGGCACTGCCCTGCTTCCGGGCCACAAATCCAAATACTCTGCAAAAGAGGGGCTGAGGTCAGAACATGGTGTCCCACAAAGCCCAGTGTGTCCTGCAAACCTCTGCTTCCTTCTGCCCCAGCCACTTGCAACAGCTTATCCAAATCTGCCCCTCCTCTCTCCTGCCTTCGAGGACCTGCCGGGAAAATGCTCTCACTCCCATTTTGAAGGGAAGGAGCCTGAAAGTGGAAAGGCTGGGTTTCTGGCATGGGCCAGGTCTGGGAGCTGAGTCAAAGCTACTCCTCCATGCCTGGCTGGAGCCCTCCGGACTTGCCAGGGCAGACGCCTGAGCCCTGCTCCTGAGCGCGTCTCTGAGGGCCAAGGACCTGAGTGAATTAAGTTAGGACGCCGCTCCTCCTCGGGAGCCGGCCTGCACATTCCGGGAACAATCAGGTCAGATGTAGCACTGACCCCGAGGGGGGTTAACAACCCTCGTCAGTGCCTGGCTAGTGCAGGACATGTCCAGCCCCCATGATGTCCATGCTCCCTTCCCGGGAGCAGAGGGACCGGTGATAGCTGGGTCCTCTTCTCAGAACTCACAGCCTCGGTTACAAACTGCTTGTGATTGAGGAAACTTCGAGGGGCCTCCATGGTGGCGCAAGGGGTTAAGTCTCAGCACTATCAAGCTATCACAGCTGGTGATCCCCTCATCCCCCCACACCTCTGGCCTACACCCCAGCTCTTGTATGCATAAATAAATAAATCTTTTTTAAAAAATTAAGGAAACTGTTTGAAAGAATAGCATGCCTGATTACTTTTCTTTCTTTTTTGTTTTTAAATATTTTATTTATTTTTGCATAGAAGAACTGGGGTCTAGCAAGAGGTGCGGGGGCTGACAGGATTCACCAGAGACAGTATGGGGAGCAGAACAGGCTGGTCTACTGAAATACACTGCTGAGGGGAGCAGCGGGCAAGAGAGGGGAGGTCCGCTGCGCCATATGTGGGTCAGCTCCCTGGCCGGGGATCAAATTCAGGCCTCTGTAGTTATAGTGCTGAGACTTAGCCCTTAGGCCAGTAGGGAGCCCCAGATTACTTTTCTTAAAATAATTGAAAGCATTATCTGAACAGGCTTTCAGGAGCTTTGACCCTGAAACAATATGCATATCCAGATCCCTAGTAAAGGTCTTTCTTCTACTTCTTAGAAAAACAAAGGATTTTTTGTTTGTTTAAGCTTAGTAGTTTCCACACCACAGAAGGGACTGGCCAGTCATACTCAAGTAAGCAGATGGGGAGGCACCCTCCATGCAGCTGGGCGTGCTGTCAGCCCTGCCTGCCAGAATGGGGGCCCAAGAGGAGGCATGGGCCCACCTCAGCAACCAGGGGTGGCCTCCAGCACTTTATCCAGAGATGGAGTATTTTAGCACATACTTTGAGACAAACAAGAACTCTGAAATAGCCATGACAGGAAGCTATGCCTGTGACTGATTCGTGGTAATCCAATCTAGGGCCCGCAGAGAAAGCCAGACCCGAGGGTTCTGAAGTCAGTTGCCCCCGGCCTGCCATGGACAGAGAGCTCACCACATTTGACAAACACCACACCACCACCTCACTCCTGTTCTCACACACACAGGAAGTCCTTCCTTCTAACGCCCTGACCACCAGCAATCACAGTGGGTCTCAAAAGCTGTGCAATGTGCTTTGTGTTATTCATACCATGTTTTATAGATCAAATGTGAATATTGCACATTCAGAGAAGAACAAGAAGAGTAGCCAACCCTGTCCAAGCCCTTTCCACAAAAAGAACACATTTCGGCTTAAAGCCAATCCCAAACCCACGGAGTCATGTAGACATTTCCTCACAAGGACTCCCACCGCCCCCTCCCTCCTTGGCAACCTGGCCAAGAATTTAACTCCAGCCTGTGACTGTAAACTAAGAATGTAGACACATCTGCACACTTACTTTGAGCAAGGGTCATCTGTGATCCACCTTGAAAAGAAAAAAAGAAAAGAAAAAAGAAGTTATGTTAAATTCTTTTTTATTAACTTATAGAATAAAAGGAAGTATATTTATTATTGAACAAAATCTCAGCTTTCTTACTTCCTGTCCTGTGGATCCAACGCACAGAAAATCACGCTGCTCACTGGGTAGTGCCTCCGAAAGAAGAGCCTGGAGACATGGGAGGACAGGCCTGTTACTGGGATGTAGGGGAGACCGCTGACAGTCCCAGCGGGCACCCCCATGGGGAGACACAAGGACAAAAGTCCATTTTTGGCTTTTACTAGTCATCTGGAGGGAAGGACAGAGTGCATACTCATTACAAGTCCACAGACATGAAGCTGGGCAGGGTGGTTAAGAAAGTTGTCTCAGTATTAAGCAAGTTTTGGGGTGCAGGGAGTGATGTTGTCAGTACCAGGAATTTAAGAACCAAGTCAAGGAGCCCTAACCACTGGGGTGAGTGAGGGGCTGCTGGGACCTCCCGCCATCCTCCTGAGGAAGCCACCACTGTCTTCAGCCTTACGTTCTGACCACTGAAAGGGGCATCTCGTACATATGCCCAACTCCCACAGGAGCCTGTTAGACCTGATGAGGGATCGGAGCAGAAGGCATAAACTGCCAGGTTATAGCCACCAGGAGCTGCTGGGTTTGGGCCACAAAGTTGGTCACATTGGCACAACCTGTCCTCGTCCAGCACAGGTGGTATCCGTGGCCGTGCCAGCAAGCCGTGCCTGTTCTGCCCCAGATCCCTCATCCTGCTGGGTCAGTCCCTTCTCCTGGGGCATGGCTCTAAGAGGTGTCCCCCGTGCTGGTGGCTTGTCCTGGTGCAGGGAGAATGCTCGTGAGGAGATGGGGAGAGAAGCCAGGGCAAGGCCCAGATATCTGTCAGCCCAGGGGACCCTGAGGCTGTGGTGCCTTCCCGGTCACTTGATAACGCTGGTGTCTGGCGGCCAGAACCCTCCCTTGTCCAGTATCACATGGTCCAACATCAAATTGTGTCTCTTGCAATAGGAAAGATTCTGAGTGATGCAGACATGACCCATCTCCGGTGTACAGGGGCACTGGGAAGCTGGGGAGATGGAGAAAACACACCAAGCAGTGGAGCAAATAGAGGCTGTGAAGAAATGAGTGGGTTTCCTGCCCCAACCCTGTGTCCGCTGTTGGGCTGGGCTGCGTGGGGTACTTGCAGCACTCACTTGACCCAAAATCCCAAGATTAGGACTTCAGTGAAGGTTGAAGGATGAGGAAACCAAGCATTGCAGGGAGAAGGCTGGCACACAGACACCCAGCTGGTAAGTTCTGGGGGGGCTCATGGACCCAGATCTGAGACCCAAAGCCCAAGTCCTATATCCCCTTTCTTTGTTGGCAGAGGTTATGATAAACTCCCTCCAACCCCCCACCAGCTTCATCCTGAAAGCAGGGGCATAAGGTTTTGGTCAAGGTCTGAGCACCATCCCGCTGGCACCAGGGCATGGCTGGGGGTCCCTGAGCTTCTGCCATCACTCTGTCTTCACGTTCAATGACCTGGTTCTCTTATCACACACATCAGGCTGTTTCCATAACAAGTGAATACTAATTGCACCTGAAATGCCTTTGATCCTGAGGTTAAAGCCTCTGCTGGTAGGAGAAATACACATATTATGTGCCTCTGGCTGCTCATTTAGAACTGACTCTGACAACTGTGCTGAATATGCTATTAGATATTATGTAATATCAATTAATATGATCTTGATATCGAAAGTGTCTTTCAAGGTCACACATCTAAAATAGGATGATCACCAATATCATTTAAATTAATGATTGTGAAGAAATGAGGAGCGATTCTATCATAGCCCCTGAGTCCCCAAATTAAACAATATTTTGCCTTTCAAAACTATACCTAACTATACATTCTATAAACTATATGTAACTATACATAACTATAACACTCAAACCTCCAAAGAGCTCTTTAAAAGTTTTACTGATTCCTTAGAAAAAAGTTTTCGGGTTAAATATTAATAGTTTTACTTGTATCCTGGATCACATTTGATGACAGGGAGAAGTGCGGACAGATACTGGGTTACAATTATTTCTGAGGACCCAGCCTCTGTCCAGGGCACGGTTCCGGTGATGAGCAGCTGGCGGGGACTGAAGCGCACTCCCTTCCGCGGCAGTGCCCGGCACACTCACTTCCTCTGATTGTCCGTCAGGGTGATGCCCTGGGCCGACACCTTGAAGTGCACAATGGTGGACAAGGGTGGAGGCTCCTGGACCAGAGTGAGGCTCAGGGCCTTCTGCACGGCTTGGTGGCCGGTGAGAGACTCCATCTCCACAGAGTTCAGGTACCACACATTGCAGGCTGCAAGACAGCAAGGGAAGCAGGTATCAATGCATCATTTAGATACGCAGGCAGCAGCCAATGGTGACTCAGGTTTGCAGAGACTCGAATACGTAGCCTGGGTTCAGTGCATGTAAAGCAAACTCCTTGCTCCTGATTCCGAAGGCAGAGAAAGTGAGAGGACCAGGGACACCTAGCCCAAGGCCCATGCCAAAAACAAACACACTACACATGGAATAAAAAACAGAACTGAAGTTTGTACCCAAAAATGTATCAGAAAACAAACTCCCCGTATTTATCTGGGTGAGAGCATTAAAGTGCATCTGGTGCAGCAAGGAAAGCTCTCACTAGAAAGGTTTTATTCACTGGAGAGGTCCAAATGGGAAAAGCCAACTGAAACAACCCAAGAAGCAAATAACCCAAAGACCAGTGAGGAAGTTTTTAAATGCACTAGAAGCTTTTACTACACATGAGAGACAGACTAAGCCGTGCCACCCACCTCTCTCAAAAAGGTTCTCCAAGCCCATGGTTAACAGGGAGCTTCATCTGAGATTCTTTCTTCCATAAAGTTTACATAACATTCACTTTTACTCTCATGAGAAGCTGCTTGCTGTTTCACTCCTGTGAGTATTTGAGTGGCTTTGTGTCATTAAGCAAAATCTAAAAAACAGTCATTTTTCATTTCTTCAAGCTCATCCCAATACTGCTCATTAATAACGATCCTAATTCTGTGTCAAACCTTGCATAGATCATCTCGTCATACCCTGACCACAGTCACCTGGTTAAGACTCTAGTGTCGTTTCCAGTTTACAAATGAGGAAATAGAGGCCGAGAGAAACTAAGAAATGTGCCGAAGGCCGCCAGCTGGCCAGTGACTGGACTATGAGTTAACCTCCTGCGGATTCCCCAGTGTCCACCAAGAA
The DNA here is from genome assembly GCA_004024925.1 of Scalopus aquaticus. NCBI lineage: Eukaryota > Metazoa > Chordata > Mammalia > Eulipotyphla > Talpidae > Scalopus > Scalopus aquaticus. The sequence goes on from PVIJ01006789.1 coordinate 29,041, forward strand.
TCCACAGGCACTGAGGACACATGATTCGTAAAAATGTCCTAACATTCCAGAGGATGAGATGTTCACTTTACTATGGGGCACAGAAGTTGTGTGCAGTTCCCCTCAGTCATCAACAAGGCCTGCTGACAGCCCTCAGTCATTGTCTGGACAGTCCACACATCTTTGCAAGGGTCATTGTCACACCTACACATTTTTGCCCCAAAAGAATGCTGAGGCAGGTAGAAAACAGACACTCTCCCTGAACAGATGAGTTCCCAGAGCAGCAGTGCCTGTCACTGGTCCTTGCAGCTTGCTGGCCCTGCCACCGTTTGACCATCTGGCCGTGCAGCGGGGTGAGGAGTCAGAGGACAGCTCCCAGGCAGAAGTGACCTGCACCTCTTCTTTCTGAACCTGCGAGTTACCCATGTCCTCTTGGGAAAGAGGGCAAGTTGTCCAAAGTCCTTAAAATTACAACTTCCCAATGCTGGATGCCTGTAAAATTTTGATGAAAAAGGAGCTCTTATGAAATGCTGGTGTCAAGCAGGCACTCAATCAATCTGGATGACGATTTGGCTACATATCCTACACCCAGTAACCTAAGGTCCTGCTTGTGTGAAGTTATAGAAAGGAAATAATCCATGATCACTTGAGTGAAGCTATTTGAGCCATATACTTATTAGAGTGGGAAAAACTAGAAACACATGTTTAAAAGAGGGAAGTGGGTAAATAAGCCCTCTCAATGGAATACTATGCAGCCAACAAACGGTAATCATGAAAACTGCATAGCAACACAGGAAACTTTAGTAGCTAATGGGAAAAGCAGAACAAAAACAGTCTGCTATGATTAGAACTATAAAAGCAAAAAGCATGTGTGTATGAACAAGAGTTGGAAGGATACCTGGAAAATTCAAGACGCTTGAATTTTGGAGGATGAATATTCTGTCTTTGGTTTCTTTAGCATTACTGTAATGCTAATCATGCAGTTACAAAAAGAAAAAGAAAACTTTGACCTAACTACAATAAAACCCCACAAAACTGGGATGGCCTGGATCTGGTGCACATTTGCAACCACAGGCTGCCGTGGCCCAAACCCCTGCTTCCTGCAGCACCATAAATGATGATCTTTGATGAGCGCCCGGGTGTTTGGGGAATATAACTCCCCAGTGCAGAACTGGGTTGTCAGCTAAAAGCAGAGAAGGAAACGCTGCTTCTTTAAAGCACCTCTGTGCTGAGCACATCAGTCCCTGGTCTTAAGCTCCATAGCTGAGAACAGATGGTCTGCAAGGTCCCCCAAATATCCAATTCTACCTGACAAGGACTCTTGGTTGGGTGAAGATGGGGGGGGCTGGACAGGAAAGTATGGGGTGTTGAATATCACTCAGTCTTTATGGGAAAGCAATTTTACAAGAAATGTCTTAGCTCTACAGGTTCCACATCATCCTACTACTTCTGGGAATTTGTCCTAAGGCAACAAACCAGAAATCAGAGAAGAGAAATAACACAGAAAGGCATCCTCTCAGGCATTATTTGTACTGAAGCCAGAAACAAGCTAAATGAGCGAGCATGGGGAGCTGACTCACACAACTGACACAGCACTGAAATGGGATCTACGTCAAATTTGCAAAAACCAGGGGAATCTTTATGCTAAGTGAGAAAAGGCAAAACACTCAGTGTTCACACATGGCCACGACAGGTGTAAGAGTAGTGCAATGTGTCCCCTTCTTTTCTGTATCATCCCTTTTCTTAAACACAAAGAACACCTACCACTTTTATAAGGAAATATACATTACAATATGGCAAATTAAAAACACAACCAAACATGCATGGGAACTCTATTAGAAAATGTCTTTCCTTACAGTATTACACTGCATTCCTCTGCTTCAGCAAGAAACAACTAAGGACTAAGGGTAAAAACATAAACAACAATGGCCATGGGCTCAAATCAAAAGGGATTAAACTGAAGAGAATGGACAGTTAATGCCTGTGGTTGGAGCTGTCAACTCTGCTCATTCCTAAGTCTAGGTTATAATGATATAAACACAGCACAGTCTTAACTTAAGTCTATGTAAAATACATCAAGAGGTAAAACTGTTTTCTACTGAAGTGTTATCTCTAGGAAGGACCACCCTTTAAAAAACAAGACATTTAGAGTTATTGTTATCTTTCGTATATTATTTTAAAAGGAAGTGTACTTAAAAATGGTAAATAGAAGAAAAATTATTTTTATCTGAAAACGGGGTTGTTATGGTTCCTTATTACAATCAACTAATTCATTAACATGTTAATTCAACATTTATTGGAAAAATTATGAAATGCCTTTTGCGATAGGATTATATTAAACCAAAACACAGGCCCCAGAAGTGTGTCTGCCCCGTGCTGACTGCCTGAGATGAGTGAACAGCATGGAAACATCACGGCGGCGCCCGGGCCCAGGGCCCTGAAGCTGCTCGGGAGCTGTGCGTGCCGGCCGGTGAGCCAGCAGCCCTGCCTCGGACGCTGTCTGTGGAATAGGATGAGAGGGCCTCGCCACCTGCAGGGGTCTGCTGTACCAGCACAAATGCTCTGAAAGTGCTTGCTTCGATAGTTCAACATTTTTCTGGAATGACAGTGATATATGAGTTGCAATTTAAAAACAATCACAAGTTTTAAAAATTCTAAATATGTTTCAAAAGGTACAGCAAATAGTTGAATGAAATCAACCAGAGCAGACTTGTGTTTGCAGCCTGATAGCCAAGGCCAAGTGCATGGGTGGGCTGCTTGACCGTGAAGCCTCCAACAAATGTCCACATCCCTTGGATACCAGGCACGTGCAAAGAGGACATGCTGCCACTTTAACATAGGAAGCGACAAGCCCTGTGGGCTCCAGAGACTCCTGGGGGTGGGGGTGTGGGGGGGGGGCGCAGGGCAGTGTGAAGTCCCACTGCCTCACACAACTGCCAGAGGCTATCCAGGACTAGCCCTTTCTAACGTGGCTACCCAGGGAAAGGATGAGCCGCTCCAAGAGAAAGACCATTCTCCTTTGGCGAGGAGAGGCATTTTTACACAAAAGTAGAGTGGCAGAAAGACAACCACTTGTGACCATGTTAAAGTTCCCAAGGCATTTTGCTGTGTGCTATTCATTCAGTGTTTACAATCAGTGGTTGGGGAGAGACTATTACTATTATGGTGAGATCTGCATGGCTATGTGATCTGCCAGAGGTCAAAAGTCTGAGCTGTAGAGTCTGAACTTGAACCTGGGACTGATGGAGTCTGCACTCTTTATTTTATAGCTCTGTATTCTAATGCATTGCTATTCTGGGCAAATTCTTGTTACCTTGTTCTGGGCATAGATACCTTATCTTTCAAAGATAGTATAAAAGGATTTCAACACTAGAACATTCCTTTTGAAACCAGAGACTTACTTTACCTGGCTAATAGGCATAATAATACATAGTTTTACAGAGAAAAACTGCACAGACGTTTATTGTAACTGTACAAAGGACATAAGAAGAAAATGCCTCTGTACTACATATACCAGATATAAAGTACACTCCAGATGTAATAAGGTAAAGAATGGAGGTATTTCTATTTTTTTTTAATAAATTTTTTCAAGATTTATTTACTTATGCATACAAGCTAGGGTACAGTCCAGAGGCGTGGGGCAGCGAGAGGGTTCACCTCCGCAGGAGGTTAACTCATAGTCCAGTCACTGGCCAGCTGGCGGCCTTCGGCACATTTCTTAGTTTCTCTCAGCCTCTATTTCCTCATTTGTGGGGAGCAGAACAGGCAGATGGACGGAAATACACTGCTGAGGGGAGCAGCGGGCGAGGCAGGAAAGGTCTGCTGCGCCATGTGGGAATCTATCCGGCCGGGCACTGAATTTGGGTTGCCGCTGCCAACAGCTCCACAGCGCAGAGCTTAACCACTGAGCCACCAGGGAGGCCCAAGAATGGAGGTATTTCTAGTCCAATCCTTCCCCAGACTCAGAAGTCCCCTCCTTAACATTTTTTGTGAGTAAACTTTTACTTTGCATAAAAGACCTCCAAAAAAATGGAACTCAGGGTTCCAAAGTTTGCAAGCCCTGCTATCCTCTCTAGCTGTGTCCCTTCTTCACTACTACAGACTCACAACAGCCCTGTAATCTATAATTTATCTACAACCCTATTAAACTGGGGCCACCATCTTGGCATCCAGTGTTACAAAGTGATCTAACCTAATACTAATTGATTATGGCAATGTTGCAGAAAACAAGGTTAATATAACAAAAGTTGATCACTCTCCAGAAAAGAACAAGTGGACTTTGAAATTAAAAATACAATACCATTTACATTAATAACCCTGAACATGAAAGACTTAGGCATAAATCTAATAAAATATGTAAAAGCTACACACACACACACAAACACACACACATACACACACAGAGAAAATCACAAAACTCCCATAATGAAGCCAAAGGTAAATAAATGGAGAAATATTCCATGTTCCTGGATAGGAAAATTTAATGTAATCAAGATGCTGGTTCTTCCCAATTTGATCTATAGAGTCAAATCCGAATCAAAAATTCATCAAGTTACTTTGTAGAAGTCATAAACTGATTCTAAAGTTTATAGGCAGAGGCAAAAAGATCCAGGACAGTCAACACAATATTGGAGGAAAAGAACAAAGTTGGAGAACAGACACTACCAGGCTTCAAGACTTACCATAAAGCCACAGTCATCAAGACAGTGTGGTAAAGGTGAAATAAGAGACAACTTAAAAGACAAATCACAGAGCATAATAGAGATCAGAAACATACCAACATAACAGCCAACTGATCTATGACAAGGGAGCAAGGACAATACAAGGGGACAAACAGAGGTGGTGGTGGGACAACTGGGCTTACACATCAAAAACTTAGTCCAGACACAGACCTTATACCCTTCTCAAAATGGCTTATACCCTTCTCTCCTAGAATGGATTACAGACCTAAATGCAAAACTATAAAACTCCTAGATGATAACAGGAGAAAACCTAGGTTACCGTGGGTTTGATGATAACCTTTTAGATAAAATACAAAAGACACAAGCCATGAAAGGAAGAATGGCCAAACTCACTTCATTAGAAATAAAAATTTCTGCAGTGTGAGAGACATTGACAAGAGAATAAGGCAAGTCAAGGAATGGAAAAAAATACATGCAACAGATACACCTATTATCCAAAATATAATAACTGTTAAAACTTAATAAGAAAACATTCGCTATTTTTCTCTTTCTTTCTGGCTTATTTCTGAGTATGATCCCCTCTAATTCCATCCATGTAACTGCAAATTGCATGTGCTTATCTTCTTTGAATGCTGAATAGTATTCCACTGTGTATATGTACCACATCTTCTTGATCCAATCATCTATTTTTGGACATCTGGGTTGCTTCCATACCTTTGCTATTGTGAACAGTGCCTCAATGAACATATGGGTGCATGTATATAGGGAAACCAAATAGGAGAGAGACACTGGGGGCGGGGGGGGGGGAGGATAGGGACACAAAATGGAGTAGAAAAGGACATAAGGGACCACGGAGATGGATCACGGGTGAATTGGTGGTGGCTTACCCAAGGGGAATACAAAATGTAAAAGATATAAATAACAATAAAAATATATATTTAAAAAAAAACGTAGTAAGAAAACAACCTTATTTTTAAAAAATTGGACAGAGGACCTTAACAGACACCTTACCAAGAAGACGAACAGGTGGCAAATAAGCACAAGAAAAGATGTCCCACATCATGACATCAGAGAAATGTGAAGTAAAACAACACTGAGATGCCACTGCACACCTATAGACTGACCAAAATCCAATCCAAGACACTGACAACACCAAGTGCTGATGAGGATATGGAGCAACAGTAACTCACACATTACTGAATGTGTGAGAATGCAAAATGGTGTAGTCACTCTGGAAGACAGATGGTGGCTTCTTACAAAATTGAACATACTCTTAACCTGTGGTAGCAACTGTCCTCCCTGGTATTTTCCAAATACCAGATGTGCATATGTGCACATAAAAACCTACACATAGGGCCTCCCTGGTGGCACAGGGGTTACAGTCTCAGTGCTATCAAGCTATTGCCAGCCACTGTGATGGCCTGAGTTCAATCCCCGGCCAGGGAGCTTACCCACATGACGCAGCAGACCGTTCCTGTCTCATCTGCTGCTCTCCTCAGCAGTGTATTTCTGTCGATCTGCCTGTTCTGCTCCCCACTCTGTCTCTGATGAATCCTCTCACACATACACCCCCACCTCTGGCCTACACCCCAGTTCGTTTTTTTAAAGATTTATTTATTTATGCATACAAGCTGGGGTACAGGCCAAAGGTGTAGGGTGGCAAAAGGGTTCACCAGAGGCAGAGTGGGGAGCAGAACAGGCAGAGCGACGGAAATACACTGCCAAGGGAAGCAGCGGGCAAGGCAGGAGAAGTCTGTCGCTCCATGTGGGAATCTTCCTGGCTGGGCGTCGAACTCGCGTCGCCACTGCCGACAGCTCCACAGCGCAGCGCTTAACCACTGCGCCACCAGGGAGGCACTTCACCCCAGTTCTTGAATGCATAAATAAATAAATCCATAAAAAAAATAAACTGAACATAGATGTCTCTAGAAGCTTTATTCGTAATAGCCAAAACTTGGAAGTTACCAAGAAGTGCTTCAGGAGGTGAATGATTAAATAAACTGGTAATCCAGATAACCAGAGTATTATTTGAAAGTAAAAAGAAATGAGCCATGAAAAACATGAAGGAACTGTAATTCATATTATTAAGTGAAAGAAGCCAATCTGAAAAGATAACATACTGTATGATTCCAACTGTACGACAATCTGGAAAAGGCAAAACTATGGAGACAACAAACAAAAGTGGTGGTTGCCAGAAGTTGAGAGGTTGGAAGGAATGGATAAGTGGAGCACGGAGGACTTGTAGGGCCATGAAACTACTCTGTATAAAACTATAATGGTAGGGGCCTCCCTGGTGGCGCAGCAGTTAATCGCTGCGCTGTGGAGCTGTTGGCAGTGGTGACGCAAGTTCGACGCCAGGCCGGGGAGAATCCCACATGGCGCGGCAGACCTCTCCTGCCTTGTCCGCTGCTCCCCTCAGCAGTATGTTTCTGATCTGCCTGTTCTGCTACCCGCTCTGTCTCTGGTGAACCCTCTCGCCGCCCCACGCCTCTGACCTGTATCCCAACTTGTATGTATAAATAAAAATAAATCTTAAAAAAAAAAAGACTATAATGGTATATAAATGCCATTATAAGTATGTCCAAACCCATACAAGGCTCAACACCAGGACTGACCCTTAAGGTAATCTGGGTGATGCTGATGTGTCAATGTCGCCTTATTGATCATGACTGATGGACCACCCTGGCGGGGGGTGGTGATGATGGGGGAGGTTGTGTGTAAATGGAGACAGGGGTATATGGAAACTCTCTGCATCATCCCCTCAATTTAGATGTTCTAAATGTCCAACACTATTCTAAAATATAAAGTCTACTACTACCACACTAAAAAAAAATGCCCCATTTGGGGCTCTGTGTCACCCGGGATTGCTGGCAGCATGGGTCAAATGGTGGCTCACTTCCAGTGGGTCACGTCTCCCAATCACTTTCACACTTACAGGTGGAGGGGCAGGTCACCCACATCCTGTCTTACTACGTTTTCCTCCAAACTAAGCACAGAACTTGACATTTATTCCACTCAACTTAGTCTCATTTGAGTCAGAGGGCTATTTCCAGCCTGTGGAGACAGGGTTCTCACCCCATCCAACATGGAGTGCCCCACCCAGCCATGCGGCAGTTTTCTAGAAAACTTCCAACACAAAAGGGGGAATGGGGGAGGTGAGAGAGGGGACTGTCCCACTCCATCTAAACACAGAGGTGTGGAGAACAAATCCAAGGCGACTCACCTGCCCCCTGCTTTAGCAGCTCAGCTGCTGAATTGGCTGATGTTTGGGGTGAACTTTCAACTATCTCCTCCAAGGGATCTAGAGGAAGAAGCAAGAAAACACAGCAATGAGTCCAGCAGGCCTGGGGGAAAGACGGGACAACAAGAGACGATGGTGACTGAGGCGCAGAGGGTGGCATGCACGGCCTGCAGAGCTGGGGCCTCCCGGGATCACGGTCTAGTCCAGAGAACCTGCATCACACTCAGAGCAAAAGTTACGATGACATGGCCCCATAAAGTAACTTAATGATTTATGAACTAATTTATAATATAATTAAATTGTAAAAGGTAAATCATATTTCCTATAGTTAATGAATCATAAACCTTATGAATTATAATAAAATTATGTGAAATTGAGGCTGCAATGATGCTGGGAAAGAAGGTCAAGTTACACTGTTGTGCTGTGGGGTGGATTTTTTTATTACAGATGTTTTCAAACAAATGTAAAGGTAAAACATACATTTCATCCAGCATCTAAGCTCAACAATTCCAACATTTTGCTGATCTTATAGGGTCATAAAAATAAAGTATAAGTGACCTAGAAAGTCTTGGTCTAGAATTTTGTATTTTTGAGCTAAAGACTCTTTGCTCCACAGAAACCTTTCACTAAAGCCCCTGACAAGGAAGTGACAGGGGCTACAGGTGCAGCAGGACTGCCCCTTCTTTCTCTGATGTGGGAAAACTGTTCAGCCTTCCTTAGGATTTGTCCACAGAGCACACGATAGCAATAACCTTGCGGTCTTATTTTCTCAAGTAGATCCCCAGCTGTGGTGTGCCCGAACCACTACAGGCGATCCCGTCCGGGGAGCCAGTGCGGCCTGAGAACCCAGCAGCATACCTCGGTCTGGAATGAGCAGCTTGCAGGGCAAAGCCAAGGGTGTGATGGAGTGCTGACACACCAACGCCGTCAGGCTCCCTGAGAAACAGAGGAACAGTGAGCATTAGCGCAGCTCTAAATACTGAGCTGCTCAAACAGTTCACCCTTTGAAATGCAGCTCTGCCTGGAGAGATCAACCTTTATACATCTTAGCAACCAACATCTTCCATTGTTGTTGGGCTTGGTGCAAAATGAAGCCACAAAGTCAGCAAAACAACTAAGGGTTAGGTAAATATTGTGGGTGATTCTTAGCAGAGACACATCATTTCCAACATGTAAAGAATAAACCACACAGGTTGCTGAATCTGAAATTAGGAGGTCTGATAGCAAGACAGTGCCAAGTCTCGCCACACAGAAGTTGCACTGTAGAAGCACTATAAGGGATCATGTGCAATGCAATGCAATGTGTCATGTGCCTATACCTCACCTGGTGAATTCTGCAATCTTCACGATAAGGCTGCAGGTGTGGGAAGAATCAATATACAGGGGAGGAAGCACATGATGGTGAGGGTCCTGTCTTTCCCTTAACCCCTGAGGGATGGGAATGAGTCAGGTTCCAACCTTGTCAACACCCATCTTTCTGCCAGAACAATATTTTGTTGACACCAGTCTAAGCACAGTGGATTTGGTGAGTTTGATTTTAAAAGTCTTTTCTGAATAATTTCATATCCAGTTCACTTTAGATCACTGATAGGTTGTGTGATGAGAGGAATCTCAGAACTGGGGAACTGTTCATAAAAGCTAGGAGTGAAGCAGTACGAGGGCGATGGCCAGACTCTCAGGGAGCAGCCTGTGTGTGCAATATATCAAGAGCAGGCTCTTGCCACTCACCAAAATAGGGTTCATTGGAGCAGCCTTTCAAACGTACTCCCTTTGGCGTACACTCGATCAGAAAGTGCCGAACAAGTTCATTGGCCAAATCTCCAACTGTATTAGAGATTTAGAAGAAAGGAAAAAAAAATTAAATGAGAGCTGGATAAAGGAGCATAAGGAAGGGGAAGAGGCAGAGGGAGAGAGAGGCTGGAGCTACTCTGAAAGGCCCCCCTGGAACAGGAATCTGGCCACTGTAGAAGGTGGGCTGCCATGAACCATCCAAGGAATAGCAGCTGGACACAGGACAGTCAGCTGAACACAGGACACATGGGGTCGAGGAGTTCTTGGGAGGAACCTCAATCATTCTGCAAGTATTCCCGGTGAAGGAAGGCGTTAGCAGCTAAGAAAGAGGACATCGACCTCCAACTCTTTCAGACAGGAGAGGTTAGAAAGACCTGGGCTCAGATGATGCCCCAGAATGAATCATTGAAGAGTTGGAAGGATGCCAGTCTTCTGGGTCAGACTTAAGCCAGGACCTAAAGCGCACACACACACACACACACACACACCCTCCAGGCAGCAAGCACATCCCAGTTGTGCAGAGCAGCCTTCCAGCAGCTGCTACTACACTGCACAGTTGTGTCCAGGTCACCCAGGAAGCCAAAGAAAAAGTGCATCACAGAGAACCACTGATGGCACGAAAGTACAAATGACGTAACAGTAGACAAGTAAGTCAGTAATGCACGTAATGAAGCAGCAGACTGTTAGCCAGAGCTGCGTCTCACCCTCCACCCCTCACTGCCTCAGTGGGGCCCTGCCTGCCACAACTTCTAACATTCCTGATGCTGGAAATCTCCTGACACAGGAGTTTGGTTTGGCCCCCACACCTTGCCCAGAGTAGGCTCCCTAATGATGTTTATAAATAGCAATGACAAAGCATTTCACAGGAACAGCAAAACTTGCAGAATAGACAATGATTGGATTCTATAAAAGGCTGTATTGAACAAAAGTGGGGAGGAAATTAACTGCGGGAGGAAAATAATCCATGTGCCTCAGACTTTGGGGAAACAGAGAGTAGTCTGGACACCAGTGGTGACAGCGGGCCGGGGCTGGCGCAGACCCTGCTGCTGCCCTGCCTCTGACCACAAGAGTGGGTGGGGCTCGCCGAATTCTTTCCTGATTCAGTCAGGCCCCTTCTCGAATCTGTGCTTGAACTGTGAACTCCAAACCCCTTATCGAGGAAGCCAGCTGAGACTTTACCCAGCAGATGCCTCAATGTTGTGTTTCCTGAAATCTGCTGTTCCAATGACCTTTATTTTGTTACCTTCCTCTTAAGATTCTGTGAGAGCTCACCACAGAGGCAGATGCCTACTAGGGGTAGAAGAGTAGTACATTACATCTGTATCTACAAATGGACTATGTATTCAAGAAAAATTCAAGTGAATCCAAAGAGCCTGAGAGCAGCCATACAGTCTTTCCACTCACGTCCGGCCCTGTTCCCATCTTAAGACTTTTCTCTACTATAACTATCTCTACTATAACCATCATTCACCATGTCTTCAAATAAGGTGGAATGCCTATATCCGCCCTGCCCAGGCTGATTCAGCTCTTCAGTCACAAAAGCCCCTCTTTCCAATCAAAGTGAACTGAGTGTTTAGTTGCTTTTCTCACACTGGAATTCTGGATGCTTCAGGGTGCACGTTTGAAAGCTTACCATGCTCCCCATTCTCCCCAAGGCCTTTTCTTCCAAGCAATACCTATAGATTTGGGATCCGAGTCTTTTCCCAACCCCACCCTTGTCCCTTCCATTCAGACCACCACTATCTGTGAACAAAATGAGCAACTGCTTCCTGAAAACCCCACAGCATGCATGAGGCTGGGCCCCTTGAAAACCAAATCTCATGTTCCTCAAGGGGTCATCTCCAGGGAGGTGGTGACATGTGTGTCTGCTTCATAATCATGCTTAGCAGTACATGTAGGCATGGCAAACTTTTCTGTATGTGCTTATATTTCATGACAAAAAAAGCATGAAAGAGAGTGAGTAGATGGTTTGAATATATCTATACATGATTCAGCTAATATTTGGCCTGGTGCAAGTGTGCTGGAACAGAGGATGAGGAGGAAGGCATTGTCCTTTTCCTTGAAAATTAATGATGGAAAGACTCAAAACACTCTCATGGGTGTAAGTACAAGAATCATGTATACAGTTTACCTTTCACATAAGTGAAAAACAAAAACTGCATATTTGCATGCATTGTATAGACAGTCAGCAATAACACATAGGGATTCATTACTCATGATTATCCACAGTTAGCAGGGAGGAAGGAAGGTTAAAACTGATGGGCAGGATGCCCACGATGCCCAAGAAATTAAGAATGGAATGGGTTACCTAATTAAAACAATAAAAAATAAAATTTACAAATAATTAATAATGTCTTGAACAGGACATTTACTAAAATACACTTGAGAAATTAACTTCTATGAAAAAACCCTGAGAACTGTTGAAAGCCATGCACTATCTCATCAGCACAAACAGATTAGTCCCTACCTTTCTTGTTCAGCTGCAGGACCGAAGGCGGCGGGGTGGCCACTTTCATGGCTAGGCCGTAAGCACCTCGGAAGGAGTGGCTGTCTCTGACGATGAATGAGCCTGGCTCTTTGTCTTTCAGCATGGCGATGGCTGCAGGAAGGGGAAGAAAGAGGCATGAAGGTCTACTGGAGCCACGACCATGTTTTTCCTATTACCACCTGCAAAAAAAGAAATCCCTCTCCTTTGGCAAACAGGGTCAATGGGAGCTGGCTGGAGGCCCCCACTTAGCTTCAGGAACAACATGGGATAAAGCGCATGTTGAGTCCATGCAGCTGAAGAGCCCTTGGGGAGGTTTGTGAAGAAGGGGTGGGCACCTGCTGAAGCACACAGAGAAGCAGGAAGGCAATTTCTTGTAGGTCTTTTTTTTTAAAAAAGATTTATTTATTTAGGCATACAAAAGCTAGGGTGTAGGCCAGAGGTGTGGGGGGGATGAGGGGATCACCAGCGACAGAGTAGAGAGCAGAACAGGCAGATCTACTGAAGTATACTGCTGAGGGGAACAGAGGGCAAGGCAGGAGAGGTCTGCTGTGCCATGTGCCATGTTCAGTACCTGGTGGGTACTGAACTCATGCTGCAGTGGCTCTGGATAGCACAGTGCTGCGACTTAACCCACTGTACCACCAGGGAGGCCCACTTCCCTTTAAAGGTGCCAGGCACTTTCTTGCTGCTACCTCTAAACCCACAGCTTCGGTGGAGCACAAATGATGGCGCCGCCTTACCGCCCAGGACAGCAAGGCCCAGGTCCCATTACATACCCAACAGGAAGCCAGGGTCAGGTGGGAGGAGGCCACACCACACCTGCATGGCTTGGCTGTATGCCACCTCTCTCCCCAAGTGACATTTTTCTTAGAGACTTTAAGGAGTATACACTTTGAACAGAATAAAGGAAATAAGTTCTCAATCACATTTTCTGAAGACAGAGGAAATACTGCCCGAAGTTTCTGAATATTTAATATAAATTCCAAGATTCACCCGAGGAAACGGCAAAGCTGTCACTCCAAGTGGCCCTCCCAACAGTGGCTGACAGGCCAGTTGTGTCCAGCTTGGACTGGACAGAGCTGGGTCCCCTCCTGCACATGGCTGCAATCGATGATTCAGGACTGACAGGTGCCCGCAGCACAGCCCCTCCCCATCTCCCCCGGCTGGGGGCAGGTAGCCAATAATTGCTGCTTAAAAATATCCCTTCCCCTCCCAGAATCTGGCTCCTCCAGATTTCATGACAAAAAGCTTAAAAAGATTAAGTAGAAGGTTTAATTAAATGTATCTATAGTGGTTTTTACTGTGCCTACAATAAAGGAAGAAAAGGGGGACAGGGTGATAAGAAGTCCAAGTCTGATGCTACCCAGGCACTGACCAGAATTTTCTATAATAACAGGCATATATCTCAGTAAGGATCATAGATCTTTCTAGATCTTTATCCTTTATAGAAAAAGAGAAAACCAGTCAATTCAAGTTTAAGGCAGTAGAAGTTTAGTCATGGAAACGCCACCTTTCTACAAAGCCGAACGCCTGTCAGGAGCACACAGGGAGCATCGAGACAGGGGTCTGCCCCTCCCAGTAACTGGGGAACCCGCTGTCCTAGGCCCTCATGAGGCCCTGTTCCGTCCCAACCTTCAGGTGTGCCATCTGCTCAGCTGCGGGATGAACAATCATTCGCGAGGCCCCTCCCCTCGTCCCAAGGCAGGACCAGGCAAACCCAACACGGGAGGGAAGGGGCTGGAGACTACATCTGCGTAGCCAGAAGGGTCGCTGCCTGACCGTGGGAGGTAAGTCTCCCCACCTGCTGTCCCCACCAACCCAGGTCTGCAGCCCGGCTGTGTGACACAGCTGCTGTGACAACGGCTAACTTTTCTCACAAGTATTTTCCAAATTCGGGATTGGGACGAATTAATATTTTTTTAACTGTAGGGGTGGAGTGGGGAGGAGATCACTTACAGAAAGTTTTTATTTTACATTGTGATTTAGCTCACAGAGCTTTTGTGAAGTCGTGATTTCACTTTACTAAGGTACAAAGTGCCCCTGTCTGGTGAACGACAGCCTTGTGGCCCACGCAGCACAGCAGAAAGAGGGCCTGGCCAGTCTGGGCCACTCTCACCACCCAGGCCCAATCTTTAGACGCCAGGGCCACCTGGCCCCACAGAGTCACCTGGCCCCTCCGGGAGACCTGGAGGAGAGCTGAACAGAGCTGTTCACTGTTGTCTGAACAGAAATGAGCTGGGGGCCCACATGCTACCCTTACCCCCCGGGAAGAGGAAGTGGCCACATTTCAATGATCTCTCTCCCGGTACCCAGAGCTTTCACTTTCAAGGACAGCAGAGAAGCGGAGGCCCTAGAGACTGCAGCTGAAACAATTATGTTTAATTTCTATTTGACTTAAGGCTCCTTTTCCACCTGAGGTTATTTTTATGCTTGCTCTAGAAAAAATGTCCCCAAATTAATCTTGCCATGATGATATGTGACCCACTGTGCTTCAAAGGAGGCTACCTGGGTATCTGCTTCCTGCACTCCCCTGGAAATTTCATTGTAGCTTTTTAGAGAAAGACATATCTCAGCAATTAAAACAATGACAAAGGAAAACCCCATGGGTGACTTTCTGACATTTGGAGAAGTGGTATAGTGTTTTATATGTAAAATACTGAGAAAATGGAAGAAATAACACTTTCAGAGTTCAGCTGAAAAATCAATGCTCACTGCCCATCTTAGCTATTTTGAAGTGGGGTCCACCCAGAAGAACCCTTTAAGATGTCTGGCTGAGGGCCTCCCTGGTGGTGCAGGGGTTAAAGTCTCAGTGCTATTAAGCTATAGCCTGCCCCTGTGGCATGAGTTCAAACCCCGCCAGGGAGCTGACCCACATGGCACAGCAGAGCTCTCCTGTCTCGCCCGCTGCTTCCCTCAGCAGTGTACTTCAGTAGATCCAGTAGATCTGCCTGTTCTGCTCCCCACTCTGACTCTGGTGAGTCCTCTCACCCTCATACTTCTGGCTGATACCCCAGTTCTTGTATCCATAAATAAATAAAAATAAATCTTTAAAAAAATGCATGGCTGAGATTAGGCAAATGACAACAGTAACTCCTACCAGCAGCAAGTTCCTCCCACATAGCTCCCCTCCATCGCCCCTAGAGGCTGACTCTGTCATCTCCGTCCTGCAAGGAGTCACTGCATGCACAACTCTAGCGGGCCTGCTCCCAAAGCAGGAGCCAGCGTTCGGTCCCAGAAGGGGCGGCCGGGTCCCGCCCATCACTCTGGTCTGGAAGTCCTGCCAGCAGAATAGGAGAATCATACAGAATCTCCTAGGACCCTCAGTGTCCAGCTGGATGGGGCGCCAAGGTGCTGAAGCTAATGGCCACGGTTGTGAGGACTCTTGGGACAAGGGCAGGGAGGGGAGGAGAAGGGAGCATGGGCTGCACCACCGCCTTCAATGTGGTGAAGAGCATGGCCACAAAGGCCAATTCAGGGAATCAGAAGGCTTTCCAGGCTGTGGGCTGCCCCCGCCCAATATAAAATAACAATAAGTTCATTGAGCTCATGGGGGAAAATGCACATTCTTACAATTTTTATTATCTGCTTCACTGAATTAAAGCATTTCAATGAGAGCACTGTATGCTGTATACCACTCTTTTCCTGCCGCTTAACTATTCGTGTCCAGACATTTTTGAGAAATTATCCTAAGGAAAGCACTGGATGATTTGGTTTCAGCAGCTGAGGCAATGGGACCCGGGGTAGCCGTGGGCCGCATGCTGCCTGCTGGCGATATATCATTCCCCACTGCTCAGAGCCGTCCACCTCCCTTCTCAGCCCAGCACCCAGCTAGGGCCCCAGGGAATCTCATTTCTGGGTGTCTGGCCCAGGTTTTCCAACCTTTCCTGCCATTTCATGTCAGAGGGAAGTCCCAGAATGACGCCCTCACTATGCCAAAGTCGGTCCCAGGGAATTATGCTGCAGCCTTGTCACTGTCTGTCAAGGACGGCAGATCCCAGCAATCAGAGACCAGCATGTGGCCAGGACCCTGTGACTTCTGCTGAAGGAATAACTGCTATTCTCCCGTGCGCTGCCTGGGGGCACACCCTTCAAACACTTTCAGCACCTCTCAGCTTCTATTCATCGTCCAGTAAGAAGTGACACTCGTGAAATGTAGCCGGTTAAGCCCACAAGAGCTCTTATCCTTAAATATTAAAGACCCACATCGTTCCCATATGGACAAACACGGATGTGGCAAAGCAATGGTGTCACACACATCTGTCTCCTCCCGGTCCTCAGCTCCTGCGGCTCAGGGCTGGGGGCTAGACAGGGAGACTGCAGGGCTGCTGTCACAGTTCGCGGTCTTGCTGGTTATGTGGCGAGGCTGCGGCTGGTGAAGCCTCCAGAAATTACACCCTGCACAGCGCGTACCATGGCCTTGCCCCTTCCTGACCAGTTTCCTCATTGGAAAACAGCTTTTCCTATAAAAATGCAAGGTCCCTGGAGACATGTAATGAAGTACAGGACTCCATGCCTGTGTGGTAGAGCTGACGACCCCACCCCAAGGTGAAGCTGCACACAGGGCCTGTAAGGCTTCATCCTGCCCACGCACCTTGTTCTCTGGAGATATCCGCCTTGTACCAAAACTTGGATGTGTCCTGGACGAAGTTCACAGACACATGCTTCTCACCTGCACTATCTGCAAGACAGAATTAAAAAACCGTCAATGTGGAAGGTGTTTGGTTTGCAACCTCTCACTTCCCAGGGAAGTAGAGTCCAAAGCCCCTGGTGAGGAGGGGTGATCCCATGTCTTCCAACATGGGAAATGACTGACCCAGAGTGGAACAGAGACCTTCGGTGCTGTGCTCAGGGCTCTGCCACTCATTTCAACAATACATAGGAAGACGAGCAGCAGACAGCAGGGGTGGCCTTGCTCAATGGATCCTGGTATCTTATTATTTCATAATCAAATTTCCAATGAATACATTTTTTTAAGTTACTTTCAAAGAACGATTCTTAGTAGAATCAAAAATAGAAGCCCCATAGATGTCTGTATTTTCCCTGTAGGAATGAACCTAATGTGGTAAGTGCAGAAATTGAGATAAATTAGCAAAAAGACTAGGTCAACACTTTGCTTTCCAATTCACAAAATGGGAAAGACACCTGTTGGCGCTAGACTTTCCTTCAAGGCCTTCAGCCTAGCACTCCTCACGAGGTCCAGCTGTTAGTTCCAAGGACACTTCCCCAATAAGTGACACAGAGGTGACCGTGCCCCAGTGGACGCACCTACCTGGAGAAGGTGCTGCTGCCTCTGGGGTCTTGCAAAAGTCTGGAAGGACATTTGGGAATGGGATGCTCATGGTGCTCCCACTGTGGGGGCTGGAGAAGCCACTGGAGGAGGGAGAGACTGAACCAAGAGAACGGTCTCCCTCCGACGCCCGCTTCTTCTCAGGAAGGGGAGGCTGCCCAGGCAGGGTCAGCCCCTGGCCCTGCAGGACAGGACTTTGATGGCCGCTGTGTCCAGACGCTATTGTGAGAAAGTTGTGGGGTAGGAAACCGTTGTCGACTGCAGCTGCCGCTGTCCTCGGTGTGCCGGATGTCTGTGGTGCTATGTGGGAATTGGCCCTCGGGGCCCCCATGTCTTCCCCAGGGAGAAGGCCACTGCCCATGGGGGCAGTGCCGAAGTTTAGGAAGGCTTGGTTACTCTGGAGGCCTAGAACTTCCGGCTGTTCAGCCAGGGCCAGCTCATGGCTGTGGAAAGAGTCCTGGAGCTCTGCAGGTGGGAAATGGGGCCGCCCAGTGACATCCTTGCCAGGGCTGGAGAACTCGCTGGTGACAAGGACACCTCCTGCCGGCCGGCTGTTCCCCAGTAGGACCAAAGTCTCTTTGGAGCTGGCTTCCACCCATGGGTGCTCAGCTGAAGCAGGGCTGTTCAAAAGACAAACCAATCATAAGAGAATGCCAAGTCCAAGGAGACACCTCAAAATTAGCATTAGTTCTCCAGTATGGTGAAGACTGGGATATAGACAGAGGGTATAGACTTGCCTTGCAATATGTGGACCCATGGCCCTAGGGCCAAGGGGATCCCCTCCTACAGGCCCCTCTGGAGCTGATGAGCTCCCACCCTGCTCTCCCCCTGCCTCTTCCTTGCTCTTCATCTGGCAAAGGTCCGTTCTTTCTTCAAGATGAAGTTCAACTCTGCCCTACACTTTGAAGTCTCCCAGCCCCGTGCCCAGCACCCAGCTGGGGTCTGTGTACAGAGCAGTTATCGGTGTCCTTCTCTCTGGTCAAGCCACACCCAGCAAGTGCATCAACCAAGCATCATTCTGTATGATTTACTGCTTGCTTCTCCTCAGAGAATTAATGGGTTTCCCCAGGTAAAACCCCACTCCCCCCTTTTTCTTCTTTCCATGATGTCCAATACAGATGCCTGATGCAGTCAGATTTCAACCAGTGCTTGCTGGATGAATCAGCTGATAAAAGGCTGCCACCAATAGAAGACTGATACTTGTAAATGCCAATGTTCACATTATTGGAATTACTCTACCTTTAGGAATACAAAGAGACAGTTTAACAAACCACCAGCTCACACACACATATTTCATTAGCAGATGCTCTGCTTGTGTGATGCTGACTCCTTAGTTAAGATGACTCCCCTATTTTTTAAGAGAAAGGAGATGGAAGTAAGGAAGTTAACTGGAGACCAATGTGTCCACACACAAGTAAAACCCTAGGAAATGCACCCCATCTCTGAGCAGGGAGAGTGCACTAAACACGAGTCTACCCAACGCTAGGCTTTTGCGACACAGAAATGGGGCTTTTCTCTCTGCCAGAAGCCTCTTCTTTCTGTTCCCCCAATCCCAAGAAGGATCTTCCTGTGTTTGCACCGTGGTCCTTATCCTTGCCCTTTACACAAGCACAGATGCAATATCCCCAAGAGCAGCACTGCTCTGCTCACACCTGCACCAGCACCCCAACCTGCAGCCCTGGCAGAGGCCCCTCCTCAGGAGAAATCCCTGGTCAGTCCCCCAGCATCCCTTTAGGCTCAGTTAGACATCCATAGCTGGCAAAGTCAGGCTGCCTCAGTCTTTCGGTGTTACCAAACTCATTTTGGTGCCTTCAGCCTGCTAAAGGGAAAGGTATGCTCTGAGGGGCTTTTTATGCTTCCTTGGTCATCTGGAGAATGAGCCTTCCATTTCACAAACTCATGTTCTAGGTCTGTAAGAGAAGCCCAGGTTCAGTTCAAAGGCACCCGCCTACCTGTCTCCTTGCTGTCCAGGGCTGTTGCTGGAGACGGAGCAGGAGGGCGTGAATGCCCGCTGGTAAGAGGATGCTGTTGGCATGTCTGCCCGCAGTGTGGTGGGTTTGGGTCCCGCAGGGTTCTCTGACATCCCCACAGCTTGACTGACAATCTCAGGGCAGCCTCGTGGTTCTGAAGCAGGAAAACAAGAGCAGAGAAAGCGAGGTTGTAGGAGCCGTGATCAGAGTTTCTTTTCTGCAAGGAAAGCTGCAAGCACTGGAGATATCTGCTGCTGAAGGAGGTGGTCGAGTCTACCAAGTGTGGGCCACCCTTACCACCACTTTTTAAAACCCAAGACACCTAAGTCTAGCCCCAAGCTCATAGTGACAGATAGGCCCTGTCACTATGGAAGCCCACAGGCAGCTGTGACAAGGTCACCCGCCACCTAGAGACAAGCTCATTCTGATTCACTCCCTGTCCTCATGAGGCAGGCCATTCTGGGGGTCAGAAAGGGCAGGGTCTTGCTCTGCATACTGAACACCTATAGGAGCATTCTTGTACAAAATACCCCCTTTTCACCAAGTGCAGGCCTCTCAATTTGTCCTAAATTGCACCTGGGCTTCTCCTTGGGCTGCATGTTTTCCCAGCAACATTCCCCATCAACACCATCTCCAACACAGCCTGCCCTGGAGAGCTGACCCCTCATCCCAAACCCCCAAGGGCAGAGATCACCCTATTCCAGACCTTCTCATATGGGGAAAAAAGAGGCTGTGTGCCACGCAAACCAGCCTCTGTATGATGCCCAAGCCATACTGTTTCCCAACTCTCGTAACACTTCACTGATGCAATGTCCATTCTAGTTATGGTTCTGCATCTCCATTATTGTTGGATATTTTTAAAACCTAGTCTTGTTTTCTTAAACTAAGTTTTAAAATTGGGACAAGTCTACCACGGCCACCAAAATGATACTGTGAGAAATAAACTTGACTCCCTGCTTTAAACCAAAGGAAGGTTGGTAAGAGAATAACAGATTGAAAAGCTCCATGTCACTCATATTATTTGGTTCCAGGAAGGGAATGCACTGAGGCAAATCACATCCAAGGCAGTTTCTTCTGTAGTCACTGACCCATTTGGGAACATGTAGATTAGAGACAATCTAAATCCATGTCGAACTATGGGAATCCTACTGTTATGGGATGGAAAATGCAGATAAAAACATTGAAATATAGGGGAATTATTAAAACTTCTACATACATATAATTGGAGTCCATGAAAGGGTAAAGAAATTGAATGAGGCAGAAGCAATACTGGAAAGATATTTACTGAGAACTTCCCAAAACAGAGTAAGGAAATCAAGTCACAAGCTATTAAAAAAAAAAATCTATGAAACCTAAACAGGAAAAAACAATTTTTTAACTACATAGTCATTTAGTAGTAAAGCTTAAGAAATAAAAACCAAAATCTAAAAATAGCACTTTAATCTGGGAGGAGGGTAAGAGCCAATTTCGGTGTTAATTTTTTAAACACTCAGTAAACTTTTTATTACACTAAAGTCTAGTGCTAACGTTCTATGTATACACCACACTGGGAGCCCCTGGGGACCACTGCCGCCTGCTTCCAACTGCAAATGCCCCAGGATCACCTCAGGGTTAGGCTGGGCTGGGAAAGTGTCAGCATGCACAGCAAATTCACGTGATGCCTCTTGCTGTGACTCGCCTGGACATTCCTAGAGCAGAAATAGTCTTACTCATATTATGTGACTGCTTGCCCCTTACCCTATGTGACATTAATAGTAAATGTCCTAAAGTGTCTACTGAATTAATTAACCGATTGGATCATCTTCAAAGCTGGGATAAATAACCATAGATGCTTGGTGTTCCACACCGTCCCTCTGCACATTCACTTCTCTTCGTGGTAATAATGCTTTCATATAAAGCAGAAAAAAGAAACAAGCATGTCATTCCATGCACAGCCCTGCCCTCTGGGAAATGAACATATTATCAGAATGATAAGACTCAAATTAGGATCACATTTAGAAGCATGTGAGGTGGCAGCCTGTGTGTTTCACAGAGACCTGAAGAAAGAATCATTTGGGGAGAGCCAGAAGGTTTCCTGGAGAAAGAGGCATTTGGTAGAAGATTGGAAGGATGGGTGGGATTCTGGTAAATCAAATGCTACACATATAACAGTGTGCAGACTACCATCCAGAAGGCTCTGTGCCTCCAGTGAAGAAGCAGCCACCACTATTCACTGCTGGACCCAAAACAAGCTGGCAGCCAGGGGGAGTCCCAAATCACCCATGCTATGAATTAATGAATGAGTTAGCAAAGGCTTAGAGCACAACATAGACATACAGCTCCAGGGCTGGCCGTAAGGAGTAGGAGGATGGAGGCGTAGATCTGCCCCCGGGGTCCCATGCCAAGGGGCTGCACAGAACTTTGAGATCAGAAGAACCTTATCAGCCGAAGCTAGTGCCAACATTAGGGCTGTTTGAGCAGTGAATGAATAATGAACGAGAGAGTTGGCACAGAGAGCAACATGCAGCACCTACTTTCAAATCAGTGTCTCCTAACTAATGTTGCTCTGTGTGGTCCCTAGGCAGTGACAGGGGCTGCACATTCACAGAGTCCCAGTGCCTCAAGGGGCTCAGGAATCCCACACCACTCATGTGGCGCCTGAGATTTCCAGCAAACAAGAAGAGGCCCAAAGAAATTAAGATCCCACTTTGTTCCTGTTATCACATTGCCTATCCCAGAAAATAGCAAGTGCAGTGATTCCCATGAAAGTGGCTTTGTTTCCAATTCAGTTAGTGCCAACTCTAGGACGGACATGAGGTTGGGTTTGTTCCCTCTGGTAGGAACAGTCCTTTCCCCTAGGCGGCAGGACTGAATCCTTTATCTGGAGAAGGGGGCTGTGAAGGACCTCAGTGAAGGACACAAGCCGGACACTCATCCCATAGAGCCCCACCGATCTGTGTGCTCAGAGATTCAAGCAGCCAAACCAGCACCAACTGCCTGTTCTACAGGGTCCAGGTCTCCATTTCTTCAGCTCTGTATGCCGGAGGAGGAGTAGGTGTGCGATGGTGGCAACATGGAGCAGGGATTTCCAGTTGTTGAGAAAGGTCTTGCAGGCAACAATCCTTCTGAGTGAGCCTGTGCCAGGCAGGCTGTCCTCACCTTGAACTTGTTAGGCATGTCAAACAACACACTGGGCAGACCAATCCTAAGCCACAGTCCTAAGACACAAGGGGCTCCTGGTGATCACACTGCTCTGAGCCACAACTCTCATTAAAATAAACGATTACTGCACAGGGCTAAGCGCTCCGTGAGGACGCTGCCTTAGACCCTCCCTGTGCACGGTGAGTCCTGTGCCCAACCTGGTCTGGACCCTGAATGCATGTCTCTTAGGTCCTGGCAAATTCTCACTTTGCTCTTTCTCACCATGTGATCAGTTTCCTTTCCCTGCTAACGCCCAGGGAGGTGCAAACTATCCTCAGTGGGAATCCCACCCCTCCGCTTTCCCCCATGCCTGCTGGTGGCCGGGGCCAAGGCACCAAGTTGGAACACTGAGCACTGGCCGGGCTCTGGCTCCTCCCTGCTTCCCTTCCTTCACTTCCTCTACCCAGAACAAGGGTGAGGGAGGGTCACAAGCTGTTCTCCAGAAGGTCTATTTTTATGCTCTCATTCGAGTTGCAGCCGGAAGGTTCTGTGGGAAGCTGGATAACATTTGCTCTTTGCTATCCACTATTTACAGCACATATAAGCTAACAGGAAGAAAGGAACCATGCTGCTCGCTCACTGGCATTATCCTCCAAAGCCTGGTGCCCAGCCAGACCTGACCCTACTCATGAAGGAACTGCCTATCACAGTCAAAAGACAGGAGGAATCTACACACCAAGGTCCAGCGGGTCTTATTTAGATGTAAGAACCGCAGCTTCCTAAACAAAAGTCAGGGTATGCGACATGAAAATATATGTATTCTCCCATCTTCCGACATCTATTATTTTAAAAACTTCACACAGTTAAACACTCATACATCTATTACTAACAATTACAAATTACCTTTAAAATTTTTAGATCGTCTTTAAAGAAAAATAAAATAAATTTAGCTGAGATGGTTATCCTCTTCTATCAGTGAGGAAGCTTGAGTTTGTGGTTTAACTACCTAAAGTCTCAATCTTTATTCCATAGTAAACAGGCATATTCACAATAATCTTTTAAAAATAAGAGTAACTAAATCTATTCATCTATCAAGCTGTCTGTATCTCTCTCATCTACCTGATACACCGCTTTTCCTCCTGGCCACACGCAGGGATTATGTAGGTAACTAGAAGTCACCTTTGCTGCCATTTGAGAGAATTCTGCAAAATGAAACATTAACAAATCTTTTGTCTCTTTCGTTATGGTTCTAGACATGAAATTTGGGGGAGCTGAAGAAGAGTTCAGATCTCTAGATCCAGTCCAAGTTCTTCCAGCACAAATCATGGACACTAAGTTCATTATCAGCCCCTAGGCCTTAGGTGCTTTATCTATGGAATCCCATCCATTAGGATCAGATCAGATGATTTCCAGGGTCTACTTAGCTCTTTTAAAGCATTATTTTTTAAAAGCAAGGCATTGTAGAAATGTTTATAGTAATGATTTTTTAAAGGAGTCCTTATCTAATAATCTTCCCATTAATTGTCCATGAATAATAAGCCAGTTAACCAAGCTCTTTGATAGCAAAGGAAAGATGGACAGGCAGCCAGATGTGAGAACTAATTAGTGAAGAGCCCTGACATATTTAAAAAGCAATTACCGCTGTTTTGTTTGTTTTTTATTAAAAGCAAAAACCTGCATCTCACACCCCATAGATTTTGTATAGATATTGTACAAACACAGAGGAAATGATGAACAATTTTTTGAATTTCTTGAGCTTTTTTTTTTTTTCAGATCTGTATATCAAAATCACATAATATGAATGTTTCCAGTGGCTTAAGGTCACTATTTTCAGTAAGTACCAGAAATGCTGTCACAGGGATGAATTGACTCTTTCTCTTAGAACCATGTAAATGCCCATCTCCCCCAAAGGGGCAGGAGTGCCCCACCCCCACCCAGCACTGGAGTCAGGGTTCCAGTCAACAGTCAGGGCACCCCCGGGACGTTCTCATCTAGAACTATCCCGTTCAAAAAGACTTATGCCACAGCCTTCCTTTAACCCAATAAAACAAAAAGAACCAGAAAATGCAAATAGCTCATTACAATAGGGACCCTGTTTTCTCTTATTCTTTGAAGATGTCCCATTTAAATTCAGAGGTTTTGACTCAAACACACTGGAAAGAAAACACATTCTCCCATTTAGTTGGTGTCATGGAGGGAATTCTAATGTAGAAACAGTGAAAAGTTTTTATCTTCACATTATTTCCAAAGCAGTTTCTATACTTAAGATGCACAAACAAAGCTCGTTCCTTCAAGTGACTAACAAGGTCCCTTAGCAACTTGTAAAGAAGGAACATCTTATGAAAACGGACTTTGGAGAGAGCAAGCTACCAGGGGGGATAAATGAACCCTTCTTCCCCGTAAGACCTCAATAAAAATGACCTTGGAGCTGGAGCTCCAGCGAAGTCAGCGAGTACCCAGAGCCTGAGGACACGGGAGCCACAGAGAGGAAAGAAAGTAAAATAGCAGCAAGAAACCAAAACTGAAGGCAGAACCACTGACTGCAACTCATACATTTCATTCTCTTTAAATTGAGGTAAAACACATATAACTTAAAATTTGCAATTTTAACCATTTTTTTAAGTATACTGCTCAGTATATTCACACATGTCCACCCTTTTACACAGCAACCTCCACAAACCATCCAGAACCCTGGTCACCTTACAGACTAAAAAGCTCCCTCAGTCTCCTGGCACAACCATTTCCATTCCTGTCTCTATGCACCTGACCACGCTACCAACCTCACATAAGTCATCTCACTGAGAACTTGTCTTTCTGTGTCTGGCTTATGCACTCAGCATAATGTCCTCAAGGCTTATCTCTCGGGGCATGTGTCAGAATGTCCTCCTTTTTAAGGCTGAATAACAGGACCTGTGTGTATAACTGTACCCTGCCTGACCCTTCATCTGGGGATGGACATGTGGGTGCTTCCACCTCTCGGCCCCTATGAATAGCTGCACCCCCTCCTTTCAGACTCCTTTAGTCAGGTTGAGTTGTGACAGGTTCCTTGCAACAGAAGTGACCTTGATGACACAAGATGCTTCCCTGAGAGTTGTCTGTTATCCAGTGGGAACTGAAGTGGTAAGAAAGGTTACAGCAAATGCAGTCAGACTGCGGGCAAGAGAGTGCAGGATCACACCAGAGTAAAGAACAGAGGCATTGATTTCCCCTCAGGATAGCATTCCCTGTGCTGAGCCAAAAACCCTCTTCTAAGCAGAGGGGAAATCTGTGGAACTTGCTTAGAGAGAAAAAGGGCTTCTGATGAAGATAAGGCGTGTGATGTTTCCAGAATAAGCACACTGAGATTGACACAGGATCAAACAGACTATTAGCAGAGGCAAATCCAAACAAGACAATCTCCATCTATGGCAAAGAAGATGTTCTATCTACCTCTGACCCCCTGTGCGGTAAATTTATAGGTTCCCAGAAAAATACCACTTTCATACCTGGGTGAGTCACAGGACAAAAAATAAGTCTTGAAACTCTTCTTTCAGGCAGAATTCTTAACAAATCTGGTCTTCCTTTAGGAAAGGGACATGGAAAATTTGTTGTGCTTCCAAAGACAGTCCACTCAGCCTGGTGAAGACCATGGACATACGACCCTGAGGAGTCTGCTAGAATGAGCATTTTCTCCTATCCAGACAGTACCCTGCAGACTGGCTGTCACAGCCAAGCAGCCTCAGGGTAAAGCCCGCTCCTGTGCTATGACTGGAAAACTCAATTTCCTGAGGAATATTTAGTTGTGTATCACCAAGACTTCCTTAGAAGACTCATCCCTCAGAACCCTGGGTCACAAGGGGACCAGCATCCATTAGGCTCCCTGCCCTTGCAGATCTGAGAACCCAGGGGGCTAATGGGAGTTTTCTTCCCTAATTTCAGAAACCAGAAGTGTGCTATCTTCAAGGGAAGATCACAGCTCAGACCCTAAAGCCAAGTCCCTATTGAGGCTTCTAAGTCCCCTTGAAAACATAATCAGGCAATACTGTGAATCCCTTGTGAGGTCAGCACTGGAAATCTTGGCTCCAGTTAAACAGCTAAGTTAATACAAGGCACTCACTGTGGGACAAGCCATTTCTAAGTATCTTAGCTAGACTTTCAGTGTGAATCTAGAGACTCAGAAAACATGTTTTTCCCCCAAAACAAAAACAAAACACACAAGCTTTCTTCATAAAGTATATTACCTGTGTGGTCCGTGTGGTACCAAAGGGTACAGGCTGTCCTGGCTTCAGGAACTCTCAGACCAGGAAGGAGATACACTCATAAGCCTTGCCCCTGGAGCCAGATTCCAGTGTAATTGTTGGTTCCCAACCTTGGCTCTTCAGCAAAACCTTGTTGTTTTGCACTCTCTACCCACTTTCCCTGGGTTAGAAGCCTATATTCCCATAAACTGCTAAGGCTGCTATAACAAATATTATAAACCATGTGGCTTAAACAACAGAAACTTGTTGAGTCCCAGTTCTGGAGACTGGAAGTCTGAGATCCAGGGGTCAGCAAGGCTGTTTTTTCCCAAGCCTCTCTCCTGGGTGTGCTCCCGTGTGGTCCTCCCGCTGCATGTGTCTGCGCCCTGATCGCCTCTACTTAGAAGGACACCAGTCAGATGGAATCAAGATCCACTCTGGTGACCTCATTTCACCTTACTCACCTCTTCAAAGACCATCCTCAAACATGGCCACATTCTAAGGTCCTACAGGCCTAGGACTATATCATATGACCTTTTGGGGAAAAACAATTCAACCCACAGCACTAGGTGTATGATTTTGGGGAATGTAACCTCTCTGTAAATGGTAGAATAATAGTAGCTATTTCAGGGCTACTGGGAAGATTACCTGAGCAGGTCATGAAAAGGACTTACAATGGTCAAAAATAAGAAATAAGAAATGCAAGCAGGCATGAGATAAAAGTAGATCCACAGCTCCTGATAAGACTAGTTGCAGTGTCCACGGAGCCTTCCGAGCATGAGAGAATGGCATTTCTAAGGCTGAGGCAGAATTCCAGAAGGAAATGAGGCCCTGCTCGTGGGGCTCTGAGTGACCCAGGCCTCTAGAACAGTAACAAACTGACTGCTAGTGGAGGGCGGAGGCACAGTCCAGACAAGACAATCTCCATCTGTGACAAAGAAGATGCTCTATCTACCTCTGACTTCCTTTACGGTAAAATTGTAAGTTTCCACGATAATTCCACTAACATAATTAGGTGAGTCACAGAATAAAAAGTCTTAAAACTTTCTTCTTTCAGGCAGAAAGATCTTGTCACTCAGGCCCAGGAAATCAGTTTTTAGCTCCCTAAACTGTAGTTGCTTTGCTTTTTTTTTTTCCACTAAGATTTCCAATCAATAATATTTCTAACATGCAGCCTAATCTCAGCATTTGATGAGAAAAGTCTTACTGATGTAAATCCCTGATTTTTCTGTCCTACTGCTTTTGCTTTCTTCTTGGGCAGCTCCGGTCAGAGGTGCTGCTAACTCCACACTGCTAGTGCACGCTGGACTTCGGGCTTTGCTGGTACAGGGCAGGGCTCAAAAGCTGCTGCTTGTTGCCAAAGTGGGACACCCAGCCCAGTAAAAAGAGTCTTAGCCTCAGGAGAATGAGCACCCAGTATTGCTTGGACACCCCCTATATGGGCTGGTATTTAACTCGACTTTGAAAAAAGCCTTGAAAGTATTAAAATTGCTCCAACTATAAGAACTGACATCCTAATTAATCAGATAATTTACAGCAACCTACTGTTTCTGTGATAGGTGGTCCCCCTACAAGAACAACAGTTGACTGATGGTGCCTGTTCTGGGGCAGAAGTGAAATATTCATCAATTGTCCCCAGAATGACTTTTGTTCCATAGCAGCTCAATTTAAGAAATCATTTTACTTTGGGAGAAAGGAGACAACAACCTGAAAGATTTTTCCTCTCAAATAAATCCAACTGACCTATTATAACTACACATTTTCTTCTTCCCAAAAATTTTACCACATTAAAATCCACAGCAGAGAATTTTTCTTCATCTGAACACCCCAAATATTTTCTCATCAGTAGTTCATAGTGGGCAATGAGTGCTGAAGGTACCTGCCTTTGCAGCCATCAACATTTTTGGAGTCAGAAAAAAGAATAAACATCACAACTGAGGCTGACTGTTTCCTGTGCCCCTTAGCCTTTAGAGATGGAGGAGAATTGGTGTTTTACAAATGAGAAGAAAACTTAAAGAGCCCAGGAGCACCCAGTAAGAAGCAGAAATGGTCATCAGCATCCAAGACTAGAGTATGACCAGCACATCCCACATAGGACCACACAGGACCACGAAAACACAACAGGACAAGGCAGCGAAGATGTAAACAACCCCCACCCCATCCCCAGAAAAAAAAAAAAAAGCCTAACCATACACAAGTAGAATAAAGTATGATCAAAGAAGATGAGGAAGAAAATCTTTTTTTTTTTTTTAAAGTATGATGTGACAAAACTGAAGGGACTGACCAAATACTCTAAAGAAGTGGGTGAGGATGGTCTCTAGACTAGGAGGTCTGAGTAATCAGAGTAATTAAAGCAATTCACCCGTGCATGAGCTCTCATCTGGTCCCCTCCACCTCCACAGAGCCCCTCTGTGACCCAGCACGGGACTGGCCACACAACTCGCTGTGGCTGTGTGGCTTTCTTAATGGGGGGGCAGCGTCTGAGCACTGGCCTCAGCAGGAGGGCAGGGGCTGGCAGAGAGGGCATCAGCTGAGGACTCAGCACGTGGTGCACACCTGTCCCTCCTGATGGTAGCTCTCCACTCTTGGCTCTGTAGCTGGCCTAGCAGCAGCCTCACCTGCCCGCTCCCCAGTGTCTCTGTTCTCTTAAAGCCAGGATTCTGAAACCTGCGTGCATCTGACCGCACAGCACATCACGGCTTACTTGTCACTTTTTTCTCATTTCTAGAACTACAAAAAATAAGTTTGCCTGGGACTGAATGCAAAGGAACCTCTCTCCTTCCCAAGTAACCTGAGCCAGCATGGCATGTCCTCATGTGGACAGAAGGTTTCCTAAGTCAGAACTCCAGAAGAAATTATTGCCAAGAAACAAAGTCTCTTTGGCATGGTCTGAGATGGATCAACACTGCCTTTGAGCCTGCAACTCTGTGAGGACATGACCCTTCCATGGAAGGCAGTGGCAGGTACATGCTCTGGAGAGCTTATCATCAAAGGGACGGCACCCCAAGGTCACCCCATAAGAGGAGCATCAGGAACCACTCCTATCTCAGCCCAAGGAATGAAATAAATCAATTTTGTGTTTTCTAGAAACTTCTGCATTCCTCCTGAGACCATGAATTAGGCCTTCCTGTCTTTCCTCTCAGTAAATCACTTAGCTGTAAGATGGCAAGAGGTAGTCATGAGTCCTGGACATAGCCAACCATATGCACAGAAGACTCTGAGAGACAGAAAGAAGGAGGTGGATGGAGCCTTCAAGACTTGAGAAAGGAGCCTGTGGTGAGTATCCAAGCTTTCCTACTGCCTCCCATAGATCCCAGAGCTACTAGTAGGTAGAGAGGGAAATGCTCCAGAAAAAACCTACTCATCTGGCACAGGACAAAAAACAAGCAAGAAAAAAAAGGGAGCCTAACATCAGAAGAGTTTTTTGCCAATGACTACTCTATTTCAACCAAATAACAATGGAGAAACTACTGCTACCACTCTCTCTTACTCCCAGCTGTGGATTTAACAAGGTCAAGTGGAAAACTGATCTTTCATATCAACCTTATCCCTTGGAAGGAGGCAGCACCAAGGTGGTGTCAGAGGGGGTCCAGGTGTTAGTCAGCCTCACCCCCACCCACTGTGACTGAATGCAGTGGTGCAAGTCAGGGCAAATGGAACTATATCTCTGCCTCCCCACTCCATCAGCAAATCCCAATGGGAAGATGAAGATGGACATCATGTGGTTCCTGGACTATACCTGGGCAATAGGGCTGTCTGCTAAAAGAAAGAAGACCAGATTAAATAGAATCTATGGCCTCATAACTAAGATCAAAAAAAGGTGTAAGATAAAAATTTAAATGCACTCTTCATACATACTAAAAATCAGGAAAATCACTTGAACTAGCAAAGATGATCCACTGATGCCAGTACCCACATGAATCAAATGGTGGAATTAACAAAGTTTCAACAAACAATAATAAACACCTTTGAAACCAATGCCAAAAACAGAAACAAACAAACAAACAAACAAAACCAGAAACCCTCATCAAGAAAACAGAAGTTATTTTAAAAAGAAATTATAGAACCGAAATTACAATAACAGAAATGAAGCAGCACTGAATGGGATGAATAGAAAAGCAGAGGTGACAGAGGAGAGAATCTATGAACTTGAGGACAGAGCAATTTATTCTAACCTCAAAGCTAGAGAAAAAACAGAATACAGATAAGATACACAGACATTCAGGGGCCTGTGGGCCAGTAACAAAGAATCCAACATTTGTATCATTGGAGGCCCATCGAAAAAGTGAAAAAAAAGAAATCAAAGAAATAATGTTTGATAACTCCCCCACATTTGGCAAAGAACACAACTCTTTGGATTCAAGCTTAATGAACCCAAAGCAGGACAAACAACAACAAATATCCACACATATGATTAAGTTTCTGAAAGCAAGATACAAAGAATAAATCTTAAAAACAGTCAGAAAGGGGGCCTCCCTGGTGGCGCAGCGGTTGTGCGCGGCGCTGTGGAGCTGTCGGCAGTACGCCATGCGAGTTCGACGCCCAGCTGGGGAGAATCCCACATGGCGCGGCAGATCCCTCCTGCCTCACCCGCTGCTCCCCTCAGCAGTGTATTTCTGATCTGCCTGTTCTGCTCCCCACTCTGTCTCTGGTGAATCCTCTCGCCGCCCCACGCCTCTGGCCTGTACCCCAGCGTGTATGTATAAATAAATAAATCTTTAAAAAAAAAAAACAGTCAGAAAGAAAGAATAGATTATATACAGAGGAACACCAGTTTGAAAGAGAATAGCTTTCTCATCTGAAAACAAGGAAGGGGGTTGGGAAGAAGTAGCACCATATTTCTCAGGTACTGAAAGAAAAGAACTATTAACCTTGAATTCTATGCAGCAAAAACATCCCTTCAGGAATGAAAGGCAAACAAAGATACTGAAGGGTGAAAAAGAGCAAAGAATTTGTTGTTTGTAAACCTACCCTTAAAGAATGCCTAAAGAAAGATAAAAACATCCGAATAGATGAAAGTAAAGTTCAATATGATAGTGTATGCTTCTTATGAGCTTCTGAAGTCATACTGGATAGTTAGTACAAAATCAGAACACCATCAGCTACTGTGCTTAATGCATACAACTGAATCACTCAGGGGAACTGTATTTCAGAAGTGGGAGAATAAAGACATGTAAATTGAAGTAAGATCACAACACTTCATGCAAAGTGGTAAAATTGGGACACCACGAGATGATGGGAAGTTGAGTATGTATATTGTGATACCTACAACAGCCACTGAGAATCTATGAGTGCAAAGGGACACACTCAAAAACGCTACACGTAAGTCCAGATGGAATGTCCTGAAATGATGTAGTAACCCAAGTACGTAGGCAAGAAAAAAGAAACAGAAGAGCAGGAGCCAGGGAAAAAACAGAATCACCCATACTTTCTCCTGAGACTTGTGTTTCACCTGCAGTCAATCCCAGACCACCTTGATTTGGTGACTGTGGTACAAAGGGTCCCATTTTACCCTTTTCATGTGCCACCTTTCCAGCTGCATCTACAGAGCAGCCTCATTTCCATCTGACTGCAGTCTCTTTTGTCTTGCAAATAATGTGCAAATCTTCTGCTCTTCATTGATCAATTTATCTGTCCCTGTACCAGCCTCTACTGACTGAACTCTTTAGCTTCATAGTAAACCTTATTTGGCAACAAATCCTTTCAGGATCACTATTAAGGCTGTTCAGGATCCTTTACTATGTAAATTTTAACTCAACTAATCACGTCCCATTAAAAAAAAGACCATTGGTATTGGAATTAAACATACAGATGAAACTGGAAAGATCTGGCATCTTTATGGCATTATATTCTTATCCAAAATCAAGATCTACTCTCCATTTATTTATATTTTTTAATGTGTCATAATAAACTTCTAAAAGTTTCCCTGCCAATAAAATAAATGTCATTTAAAACAGTCTGTGAGTCACTTTATTATTCCAACAGCCCTTTAATTGTAACCATGATGCTCTAAACTCGATTTCCTTAGTTGAAGTGCAGCATGCATCAAAAAGACCTGGGAAAACTGTGTCCTCATTCAAAAGTTGCTCAGAAGTACAACAAACAGCAGGCATGAAGTCTGATTTATTCTCACCAACAGATATGCAAGGAGGGGACTCTAAGGGCCACATCTTATGGAACCAAATTTGTCTTTGGGGGACCCTCCTCTTCCATATCCCCCCAGAATTGTCAAGGAGCTCCCTATCATCCTAGAAGGTTTTCCACCTGCTCTCAATTACCCAAGAAAGCTGGTTGTCCCAATGATCCCCGAATCCGCTGCCCAGCTGAGCCCTAATCATATTCTGGTCCCAGTCCTCCCCACTGGTTCTGCTCTCTCTCTCTCTCTGACCGTCATGTTTATTTCACATGTCTACCTGGTACCTGTAAACCTTTTCCATTGAGACACCCACCTGTTCTCCCTGAATCTAATCCTGTATCAAATATCAAAGGCACTGCTCTGGGTCAAAAGTCCCTTGTTAGTTAGTGGCAGAACTAGATGATGAACTGGTTCCCTTATTTTTCAGTCTAATGTTCTTGTACTTTTGTGCTGGCAGGAGAATGGTGGGCAATAAACTGAAGGAGGAAGAGAAAGGGTGTGGTCTGTGAAGGGGGGAGGCTTATGAACCCCAGCTCTCACTGTCAATGCAGTTGCCCTGAAATCTAAATGAACACCTGTAGTAAGGACGAGCTCAGTAGGCTAAGTGAAGTGAGGGGGGGTAAGCGCCGTGGTCTGGACTGAGTCCACCATAGATGGGCCACTGCTGCCACATGGCACTTAACTACCTGCAACCACACAACCTTAGCACCAGTCACTATTCCAACTCATCTGAATGCTTAATGCCTCTGGATGTTACTGTACTGCTTTCTTAAAATATAAATAAGGGAAACTGAGTGGTAGGAGAGACAAGGTCAATGGGAAGGAGTCAGGACTCCTGTCCACAAAGGCTCTTTAATGCAAAGACTGCTTGCCTAGAGCTTATAATGATGGTCAACTCAGCTCCTGAGTCAAACTCCGGGTTATGATCTTAAAGCGTTACTGCAGCAACTGCAGGTGCACATGTGAGTAGTCATGGTTTTTAAAGCACAGATTTCGCTAAAATGTTTTAAAATCCTGATTTCATTATACACATCAACTTTCTTTACAAAGACAAGTTTAATGGAAATCAGAATAACAGCTGTGTTTTGCCAAGTGCGTACATATGGCAGGCAATGTATTAAACCCCTTAAAGGCATCCAGTGTAAAGGTTTCTATGTGCAAATATGAGCCTTATTTCACAGACAAGGAAACAAAGGTTCTGAAAGGAGAAGTTAAGCACTGATCAAAAAAAGTCAATTCATCCCTGTGACTTAGAAATCTATATTCTTCCATAAGACAAGCTTGCCTCCCACCAGCAGCGTCTCAAGTCAGCCTAAATGAATAAAATAACCCTGCCCTACAGTGGCTCCTTTTTTTCTCCAGTTACAAGACAGGGCCCATCTCAGAGAGGACCAGGGCTGTGTGTGTTTTGCCCCGGCAGGGAGCAGGCACAGTGCTGTGAGTGGTCTAAGGCCCTGTGATGCTCCAGGCCCCCAAGTGCCAACTTTGCCAACAAAGGGACAGCCTCACCTCTCTCTTGATATAAATGGACCCAAACTCTCTTAATCTTACTTTTAGAGATAAAAAGTATTTCTACCCAAACCAATTTCTAGTAGTTCATTATACATATGGAATACATGGAAAATTACAATTGTATATAAATTACATTCAAATGACAGGAAACAAACAGACATTATCTTCCATTCAACTGCAGAGGAATCTCAGGATGCTGGATGACAGATCAGGCAAGTCTTTCAGGCTGGAAAGAATGAGAAGATGGACCTTTGACCCATGGCCCCTGACCCGTAGGCTTGTCTGCATTCCGGTGACTACACAGCAATTTTCACCATAAAGAGTTCTGGGTTTACCTCTCTCCCTCTCTTAATTGTCCCTAACCTTCCAAAATCAGTGTGCATGCATGCACACATTTGGGCACACACATGCACGCGCGCGCGCGCACACACACACGTATGAGATGCTGTGTCAGCCCAGAGTCAGCAGAATCCCCAGCACAGATGCCCTAGCTGCCATGAACACAAGCCTTGCCCATGCCACTCTCAGAGCTGGACCCAAGCCCCTAGGTGAGGGCAGCCCCAGTGTGAAGATTTCAGAAGTAAGAGAAGGGGAGGAGTTTGTTAAAATAACATGAGTGCGTTATTCCAGAAAACATATGTCTCGCTTCAAAGTCTTGGACTGGTTCAGAAAGTCTCCCTTTAATTGCTCCAACAGTGGAAGAGATAACAGTAAATTTGTCTTGAAACTCCCGCTTTGCCTTTAAAGTAGAGGTTCCCGCATTTAGCTGCACACCTAGGAGCAGCCTTGGGGCCTCTGAAAGTGCAGGGTCCTTTGTGGTTGGTCAGCCCTGAAATCCCTCCAGGGCCCTGGAGGTAGCTGGT
>PVIJ01006789.1:64426-88439 GCA_004024925.1 Scalopus aquaticus
GATTTAGGAGCCTGTCGGCTGTTGTTAAAAAACAGAAGACACCGGAAAAAAAAAACCCTCCTCCCCAGTACCTTGGCCCAGGAACTCTGCATCCCACCTACTCCAGTTCCTACCACCTCCTCCCCCACCACCGCAGAGATCAGGTTTCAGCACAGGAGACCCAACATGTGGAGACTGTGAGTGTCTGCTTACCTGGGTACCTGGAGGCACCAGTCAGCCCATGGAAGGGCCCAGAAGGATGTGGGCTGGACTGAAAGCACTCTGGTTGTCCCCAGCGCCCCGTATGGTGAGCTGCAGTGTCCCCCACCCACCCGGGCAGGGAGACTCTGTGGCCGCTGTACTGTCTGTCCCCGGGGAGTTGGAGTCGGGGCGGGACTCGGGGCGGCCACCTCTGAGGAGGCCCATTCAGAGGGCGGCAGGAGAGCTCGGTGGAGGAAGGAATCCGGGATTGCTGGGCGGCCGCTGGCTGTCGCGGGCGTCCTGCCCAGTCAGTGCCTCCAGACGCAAGGCCCCGCCTCATTCCACTTTGCTTCCTTTCCATTTCTTTCCCTGTTTTTCCTTTTTCCTCCATTTCAACTCTTGCAAGTTCCCAGCTGAAATTCACTAGAGCTTAGTTTCAGCCTCAGAGCCAGCATCACCAAAGGGACAAGCACTGAGCTCAGGGAAGGGCCAGAGTAACCCCTAGAAGGATACCCCCAACAGGCTCAGACAAGCCTGCTGCCCCTCAAGTAACATCTCTCCGAAAACAGGCCAATTCCCCGGGATCTGATGTGCAGAGGAGGGAAGCTTTAGCAACCCCCCAGAGTCCCTAATCAGGTCTACCTGCTGCCTGGCCACCAGGGTCTACACTTTGTCCTTTCCCTGGGACAGAAGTGTCGTCTCTCACCTGGCCCTGGCCACCAAACCCAAGGCCCATGACTCCAATCCCTTGCCTGGGTAGCCCATGGGACCTTCCTAGTGCAAATCCACCCTGCCCCTGCCCTGCTCCATTCCTGCGGGTTTTCTTCCTGGCTCAGTAGCCTGACACCCTGCCCAGACCTACTTTGCAGTCTCATCTCCAACTGCTCAGTCCTTCTGCCCAGCTGGCGGTCTATTCAACCAATAGGCTGTCGCCAGGTCTAAATACACTATATTCCTTCTTCCCTCTTCTCAGC
This sequence comes from Scalopus aquaticus, assembly GCA_004024925.1. Lineage (NCBI taxonomy): Eukaryota > Metazoa > Chordata > Mammalia > Eulipotyphla > Talpidae > Scalopus > Scalopus aquaticus. The sequence goes on from PVIJ01006789.1 coordinate 65,581, forward strand.
TCATGTTCTTCCCTCTGACTGGAAGGTCAACCCATTCTCCCTTCTAGCCAACCGGTGAAGAACTATATATTCTTCAAAGCCCATTTCAAACTACCCCACATTTTTATAGGACACTATCTCCCTCAGTCAGGCTGACCTGTGCTCTGTCCCGTGTAGCCTGAAATGGGACTGGAACAGGTCAGTATAGCAGAGCAAAGGGGCTTTGCCATATGTGTGGTCTTTGAGACTGAAGGTTTACAAGGTTGACACCAAGCGCAGCCAGGAGTGGGCACTCACCCCTTGCCTCTCCCGCCTCATGGATGTGGCATATCCCACTCACCCATCAAATCCTAACACTGACATCACTTCACCTAGCATCCTCTCTGGAAGAAAAGGAACTGCAGCCCTTTTGGGATGCCCCTTTCTTGTACTGCCTTCATTGCACCCCAAGGGAACCAGGCACGTATACACGAAGCAGGTCTGCAGAGCATGCTGCTGACCACACAGCACAGACCCTCTGTCTGCTCAGCCCCCAGCAGGACCCTCTCAGTCACCTGGTGAAAGCTGACAGGCGCAAGCCCCTCACTGGGAGAGACAGGCATGGCTGAACCCTTGGGGCCATTTCTCTCAGTTACAGACCAGGAAAACCCCAGCTCCTCCGCCCCAAACTTCTGAGTAGGACACTTCCTCCAGGTTGTTTATGTGCCTGACGGACAGCAGCTCCTACTGAGGATCTGCCGGAAATGCCTGGCCACAGCCCAAGGCAGGCTCCGCTGGGGGTGGATGACCTTTCCCATGGTCCATCTCTCCCTGGCAGAGAGGAAGGGGGTGTCCTGCCTTCAGGCCCAGGACGGCCTAGGGTGCGTCCTTCCTTTTGTACCTGGGGGACGCCAGGGGCCTGACTGGTTTGGAGCAGCACATAATGAATGGAGGGGAAGAAGGCAGAACATGCGTTCTGACATGCAACCCTGCACTGCAGTGTCGCAACCATTTCATGTCCACAACAACAGACACTTAAAAGCCTTCTGGAGGTCTGCTTGTCTTTTCTCTTTTATCCTCTGCTCAGCTAGAGCAACAGGGACGAAGGTGGTGTGGTGGCTGCGCGCCACATGTCAGTAGTTCTGCTGATGAAAGTCACACTCAAAAAACCAGTCCCCTACAGCTGTGCTGCCACACTTGCCACTAGAACCTGTGTCAGTGGGAGGAGGGCGCTCACACCTCCGGGGCCTGGGGCAGGGCGACCACTTCACCTTCACAGACTCAGGAATCAAGCACGACACAGCCTACCCACTGTCGCCAGTGCCAAGGCCCCCAGCACACACAGGTGCCCGGGCCACGTGGGTGCCACCTCCCTGCACACACCCTCGTTCTTGGGCCCCTTCACTGTCCATGAGTTTGGTTCCTGAGTCAGTCATCTCTCCTTCTCATTATTTTTACTGTTATTAGAAAACAAAACAAACTTTTATCCAGAACCTACTCTGTGCTGGATGCCAGAAATGTAAAGATTAGTAAAACACAGACAGACAGCAAAGAGCAGACAGCTCTTGAAGAGGTCTACCCAAGCTGCCCCTCCCCCATCCACATGGAAGCCAAGATCAGGAGCAGGTGACAGCCAAAGGGCTGTTCTGAGGACAGCCCAGGACACAGAATTCTCCTCACCGTGCCCACCCAAGCACATGTAGACCCCAGAGCATCAAAACGGTCTTTCATTTTTCAAACTATGCAATTCTCATTTCCCAGGTTTTGGGAGTTTTTACAAATTTGCTCTTTTTTTGCATCTGAATATGAGTGCATCACATGCAATACATGCTCAAAAAGCCATCAACACCTCTGTCTAGGCATAACTGTGAATATTTGACACAATGGTGTGTACTATGCAATATGGGTATCAAAATACACTCAAACATGACAGGACTAAAACAAAGACAATGCTTCTTTACCTAATCAGGATGGTTGGGTCAGTGTCTCTCTCTGTCAAGGAAACATTATTTCTTTCTTTCTTTTTTTAAAAGATCTTTGCTTCTTGGAGCCTCCCTAGTGGCACAACATGTTAAGCGCAGCACTGTGGAGCTGTCTGCGGCTACAGCGCAAGTTTGATGCCCAGCTGGGGAGATTTCCACATGGAACAGCAGACCTCTCCTGCCTCGCCCGCTGCTCTCCTCAGCAGTGTATTTCGGTCGATCTGTCTGTTCTGCTCCCCACTCTGTCTCTGGTGAACCCTCTCACCGCCCCACACCTCTAGCCTGCACACCAGCTTGTATGCAAAAATAAATAAATCTTAAAAAAAAAAAAAGATGATTGCTTTTTTAAATTTTTTTTAAGATTGCTCCCCAAGTAGACGCAGCAGAACTCAGCATTTCAGCAGAATGCCAGTCGGCAGTGCCCCATTTACCCCTCCCTGTCCTGCCTTCTCATGCCACTTTAGGAACCTGCTGCCCACAGGCCAGCACCTGGGGAAGGCCTGTGGAAGAAAAGTAAAAGCTGCAAGTAGCAAGTAGCGGTAGGTGATGCTTCCAACAAGGAAATTCCTGGATTTGATATGGCAGCGTGCACATGCGGTTTTTTTTTTTTCAAGTCCTTCCCAGTTCTCAGAGGCATCCTAACCTAGCACAGCATCCTATCCTGTTCAGAGATAGAGGAGATCACAGGCACAGGCTGAGAAGTGGGGGTCTGTGGATAGATTCCGGATCCCGTACCCATCTTGGGCTACAAAGGTGACTGACCCACACAATTCAATCCCAAGACAGTGCACAATTTTGATAGACAGTGAAGTTTCAGAAATGTCTTAGGAAGAAAGTGCACTTGGAATTTAAAAATCCACATTATAAGACACATTTCTGGTATGTGATTGTATATGTAAGTTGAAACCTAACTTCATTTCTATAAGACTCTGAGCAACACCACACACCATCAACTATTATTATTTTTGTTCAACTTCAAAGGCGATCTTAAGAAGTTCGGCAGATTGCGAAAGATGCAGAGTTACACCGGCTGCTCTGGCCCCACTCGGTCTCCATCAAGCCCCACCGCATCTAGCCTGCACCCAAAAGCCTATGCACCCACCTCTGGCCTGAGGGCTCAGAATCATCGTAAGAGCAAAAGCCCTGTTGGCAGCACATGACAATAACTTACATTCTGAGGTTCAAGAACAGTCCACCAAAGGGGAGGGGGTGGAGGGAGTGAAATGAGCTGATAAATAAATTTAGAAAAACAAAGATTCCTCTAAACCCAAAGCATACAAACAAAAAATGGCATTCATCACAGTCAGGAAATCATCAGCTCACATGGGGACACTTCCAAGCTGGCCTGTTTGGTGGATGAAGTGTCAGTACAGAATGCCAGTATCTTGGCTTTTTTTGAACTTCATTCCACTCAAATGAATTAATGTTCTCATTTCAGTTGACCACTAACTACACATTCACAGACTGTACACTGTTCTCCCTTAGCCCTTCATTGATGTTTACTATTAAATATATTTTGATGCAGTCAGCTTTTCTTCGTCCATTTTCTAAATGTAGGGTGGGGGTGCAATACCAGTTATTTGGGGTATGGACTCTTCTGCACACATCAGAGTAGAAAGCATTGCACTTGTATATACAAATGTGAGTATCTCTACAAACACATATACACTTAAATGTAAGCACATTATATAAACACATATATAAATGTACTTGCTTTTTAGGTTCTACAAAATTCGAAGTACTCAAGGCGTCCATAAACGTCACACATGTTCACATTCAGTACATGCTTTCATTGCCATTATAAACATTCTCATTGCAAGTTCATACGATTTCAAAAGAAAAGCAAGTTGGGTACAGGAAGGAAAAGGGAGGCCTGGTAAAGCATTTTTTAATTTGTCAAGCTTTGAAGAATAACAACTTTTTTTTAAAGAAAAATAAAACATTGCCTCAAAATTCTCTCTCACTAAGGCACTAGTAGACACCCCTTTTCTTCCTCTATCTAGCAAATATCACCCATTTTTCCTTTTCAAAATAAATTCAAAAGGTCCCAAGAGCACTAACACTCCCTGCACCCACTCTGGCCAGGTATGAACCCTGATGTCCCGGCTCCTGTCAGTCTCCGGAGCACACCTTTGGGTCGGCTGCACCTGCGCCCACTTCCTCAGGGCACAGAAGCCATGCTTGAAAGTCAGGGTCCTGCAGGCTAAGTCCTATGCTCCAGAACAACTGAACACAAATGACAAGTTGCAAAACATATACGGGCATCCTCTTTTGGTTAACTAACATTAAAATGTTAATCCTTTTCACCGAAACCAGGAGCATTTGTAAAGCCACCTTGGAACAACAATGTTCTAGAACGTGATAACTAGACCTAGTGATGACCCTAGACACTGTGAATGCACTAAATACCACTGAATTGTGCACTTTAGAGTTTAACTTTGTGTGATTGACTTTACCTCCATTAAAAAAAAAGTCTACTATGGATTAATTGGAAAGCTAAGCTATACCAGAAACATGTTGTTTTATTTTTTAAATATATTTTTTTATTGTTATTTATGTCTTTTACATTTTGTATTCCCCTTAGGTAGCCCACCACCAATTCACCTGTGATCCATCTCCATGGTCCCTTGTGTTCTTTTCTATTCCATTTTGTGCCCTTACATTCCCCTCCGCCACCCCTTCCCCCCGAGTGTCTCTCTCCTATTTGGTTTCCTTATAGTCCTGTTATAAGTGAAACCATTCGATATTTTTCTTTTTCTTTCTGGCTTATTTCACTGAGTATGAGCCCCTCTAATTCCATCCATGTTGCTGCAAATTGCATGTGTTTATCTGCTTTCCATGCTGAATAGTATTCCATTGTGTATATGTACCACATCTTCTTGATCCAATCATCTATTTTTGGACATCTGGGGTGCTTCCATACCTTTGCTATTGTGAACAGTGCTGCAATGAACATACGGGTGCATGTATCCTTTCGGATTAGTGTTTTTGTGTCCTTTGGGTAAATTCCCAAAAGTGGTGGATATAAGACCTGAAACCATAAAATGTACAGAAGAAAATATTGGCAAAACTCTACACGACATACATCTCAGCAAAATCTTGAAAGACACATCCCTCAAAGCAAAGGAAGTGAAAGACAAGATAAACAAATGGGATTACATCAAAATAAAAAGCTTCTGTACAGCAAAAGAGACATTAACCAAAACTAACAGACGCCCTACCAACTGGGAAAAGATCTTTGTACACAATACATCTGATAAAGGACTAATAACAAAGCCAATAACCCAGTCAAAAAATGGGCAGAAGAGCTCAAAAGGCACTTCTCCAAAGAAGAAAAGCAAATGGCCAACAGATACATGAACAAATGCTCAACATCACTTACAATCAAGGAAATGCAAATCAAAACCACTATGAGATACCACCTCACACCTGTGAGGATGGCACACATTAAAAATACAGGCAACAACAAATGCTGGAAAGGATGTGGAGAAAAAGGAACTCTTCTACACTGCTGGTGGGAATGTGAACTGCTCCAACCACTATGGAAAGCTGTATGGAGATTCCTCAAACTGCTAAACATGGAGCTTCCATATGACCCAGAAACATGTTTTTAATGAAATATTTTCTCATGCTTTCTCTGACCAAATTTATTTTGAAATATCATCAAGGGTACGATCAAGCAAGAAACAACAGAATAATTTACTTTTAAACTTTATGACTCTGGATTTTGCCTTCATGAGGACTGAGATTAACTGACCCCTTGTGATGGAATGCTCACAGACAGTTTTGATTTCAAGAACACTTCCCTCAGAGGTTCACATCTGGGATTCCTGAGAAGGCTGAGAACAGCATCCAAGTAAACGTTTCGGGGAGTCAGCTATGCACATACAAAGAGGCCACCCAAGCTGCCTTCGGGGCCATGCAGGAGTCTAGGGGATAAGACCCGCTGGGCCTGGTCCTCCTGCACTCATGGCTACATCCAGGGGGACCTCACAAGATCCTGTCCCTCGGTCTAACTGCTGCCCCGGTGCCTGCTACCTGTCCCTAGTGCTTCAGGCTACCACCACCTCTCCTGCATTACAACACAGTTGCTGGACAGCTAAACAGCCTGGAATATTTGATATTAATTATGCAAGTAAATACTTAAACCTCCCTCATTTTCCTGAAGTGGGGATTGAACTGTAATAGAGGAGTGCACGGGCACAACACAGCAGCAGAGCCTGTGTCTGGGAGGGCTGGCTGCTCGGGGGCTGCACCAGGTTCCTTCTCCATCTCTCGTCGCACGCACATACACCCCACCCCACGCTCCATGCTGCCGCCCACAGTGACATCTATCAGCGGTTTTCCTCAACTTATAATGTAGTCACTTTGTTTTGCGGCTTCTGTTTCACTAATAGAGCTATGTCCACCTTTTGCTGAAAATTGATAGGATCTGGGCCAACGTTGCACATTCTCCTTCAATCTTTATAATAAGCATGTGCAGGAGGAATTATTCCTCTGTTCTATACCCATTTAGGAAGTGTCAGAGCTAAGATGTGCACACAACTTGACAAGAGGAGACACTCACTGAGAAGTGCCACTAGACACACCTGCCCTGTCATGCAGACTTCCCTGCCCACCCAGGGGCACTGCAGGATGGGGGACTAACATTAGCGCCTGGCTATGGAACTGCACTCCAATGCTAGTCCCTGGAAAGTCTTTCCAAATATTTGGATGTCAAAGTATAGTCAGTTTCATTTAGTAACTTTAAACCATCCCTCATGACATAATAGCTAAAAACCAGACAGACAGCAAAAAAGGGGAGAATTGCTACCGTGTTGGTGGTAGAGAAATTTGGGACAAGGGGAGGAGGTGATGTGTAGCATTTGCCCAATTACGTGCTGTAAATACTCCTACCATAGCAAATGTCGAACTATCAATGAGATGTCAACAGGCTCCCCAAGTTCTTCAAGCTTTAGCCACTGGGTGTCAGGTCCCCACAGGCCCTAGCAAACCCCAAACTTGTTTACAATATTCCAAAAGGCTGCTCTAATTCATGCATCTACTAATAAATATAAGGACACTTGTTCTGCCTTTAAAAAACAAACAAATCTTTGCTTGCTTGTTTACTGCAAAGGGACTTGTTTCTGGCCCGGTGTGGGTGCAAGGGGCCCATGGCAGGGGTGGGCAGGACATCTGAGTGCCCAAAGGACCTGGAGTGTCAAGAGCAAGTGCCACATGCTCTGGCAAGGTGAGCGGCACCAGAGTGACACTTCTGGGTGAGACCAGACAAGATGGGCCTGCGCTGCTGTGAATCTTCCTTCTTAACCAAACTTGAATGAGGTTCCCTCTCCCTTTCTCATGACACTTTGACCTGACCTTTCTGTGTCCATCCTTGGAAGATCCAGTCTTAGCAAGGATAGCTGAGTTCCTCATCCCTCCCCTGATGTCAAATTGCTCCAGCTGTCCGTGTTATTAGCAAGAACCACCTTGGCCTGGGCTTCTCTCAGTCATTTTCTACCCACCAACCCTGTTACTCTGAGAATTGGCTGTAAATGTCCAGTTGTCTTTGCTGCACTGGGAGTTGAATTCAGCCCTATTGCAACAGTATCAAATAAAATTTGTCTACTATCTTTAACTAGCCCTTTGACAGCTCTCTTGTGGGTTGTATGGGAAATAACCTGATACAAGCTAAGTTCTATATAAAAAGACATACACAATAGCGTTACATAGTGTAAATGCATAGTAACCAAAAAAAGACAAAAGATAAAAAATAACGGAGCTGATAATAAAAATAACAGCACAATCAGAATCAGTCACCAATCCCAAATTCATTTTACCTTCCACAAATGGACTCACCTTTTTCCACCTTTTCTGAAACCATTTGTACTCTCCTCCCCTACCCCCCAAACCCCCGGAACCACACTATGTAAACTTGGGGGAATGACTTGTGCTCAAGATTCATTATGTTGTTGCAAGTATCAGTAGTTTCACTCTTTTTCATTCTTGAGCAGAGTTCCTTGGGGTGGACAGACCCAGTTTAACCAGACCCAGTTTAAATAGGCACCTGCTGAATGGTTTGGGGTTATTAGAAATAAAACTGCTATGAATATGTGTAGAGCTTTTTGTATGAACATAAGTCTATTTCTCTTGGATAAAAACTCAGGAGTATTTTTTATCCAAGTTTTTGAAGAAACTGCCAAACTGTTTCCCAGAGAGGCTACAGCATTTTACATTCTCAACTCTCGATGAATGAGAGTTCCTGTTTCTCCACATCCTCACCAACATTTAGTGTTACTACTTTTTTATTTTACTCATTCTGATAGGTCTGAAGTGATATATCAATATGGTTTAAATATGCACCTCACTAACGGCTAATGATGCTGAACACCTTTGAATGTGCTGTGTCCTCTTTGGTGAGATGTCTCTTCGTGCCTTTTGTACATTTTCTTTTTTTTTTTTTTTTACATACAAGGTGTACAGGCCAGAGGAGCGGGGCAGCAAGAGGGTTCACCAGACACAGAGTGGGGAGCAGAACAGGCAGATCAGAAGTATACTGCTGAGGGGAGCAGCGGGCGAGGCAGGAGAGGTCTGCCCCACCATGTGGGATTCTCCCCGGCCAGGCGTCGAACTCGCGTCGCCACTGCAGACAGCTCCACAGAGCAGCGCTCAACCGCTGCACCACTGGGGAGGCCCCTTTTGTCCATTTTCTAATTGGATTGTTTGCTTCTTTATTACTGAGACTTCAGAATACAAGTATTTTAAGCCAATCTGTAGTTTGTCTTTTTATTCTCTTAAGGTCCTTTTATAGCAAAAGTTTTCAATTTCAATGAAGTTAATTTATCAATTTTTTTCCTCAGGATTGCTTTTGGTGCTAATCTAAGAACTCTTGCCTAGTCTGGATCTCAAAGACTATTTTTTTTCCCTGAAATTTTTAAAACAGCTTTATATTTTACATTTAAGTTTGTAAATGTAAGGTGAACAGTTTGGCTGATGTTCATTTTATTGTTGCTGTTGTTGAAAAGGTCTTTCACTGACTTGCTTTTGCATCTTTGTTAAAACAAGACAACGTTGGGCATGTTTCATGGGTTATCTTTCATGGGTCTGGTTTTTCTATCCTGTTCCATTGGTCTCTGTGTCTGCCCCTTCACCAAAGTCACAGTAGTGATTACTGTAGCTGGGTAGTAAGTCTGGGAATTAGGTAAAGTCATTCCTCTCACTTTACTCATTTTCAAAATTACTTTATTCTAGTTCCTTTACCTTTCCACACAAAGTTGAATTATCTTTTCTTTATCTAAAACATACTTTGATGGAAATTCTGTTAAAATTGTTTGGGAATCAGTATCAGTTTGGGAGGAATTGACAGCTTTACCTGGTGGAATTTTTCAACCTATGAATATGGTGTGTCTCTCCATTTATTTACAGTGTTTGATTTCATTCAACAACATTGTATAGTTCTCAGCATACTAAGTCCTGTACATGTTTTGCTACACTTAAGTATTTCATTTTTTAACCTATTATAAAGGGTACCTTTTAAAACTTAGGTTTCTATATATTCATTGCTAGTATATAGAAATATAATGACTTTTTTGTGTGCTTATCTTATATCCTTAAATTCAGCAGCTTTGCTGAATTTACTTATTTGTTCTGGGAGTATTTTTATAGATTCCTTGGAATTTTCTATGGAGACAATCATATTACCTACCAAAAGGCACAGTTTTACTTCTTCTTTTCCAATCTGTTATCTTTTTCTTTTATAGTATACCCCTGTAGAATTTCTAGCACTGTGTTTAATAGGAGTAAAGTCAGCTAGACACATTTTGTAGATACTTTTTATGAGGTTCAGAAATTCCTCTCTGCCCTGTTTTGTCCAGATGTTTCAGCCATGAATGGGTATAAATTTTGTGAAGCTCTTTTTTTTTTTAACATCTACTGCTATAATTATGTGATTTGTTCTTCCTTAGTAAAGGAGATTTGTGTCTATGATACAGATCCATAGCTTTTTTCTTATTCTTCTCTTTGTCTGCTTTTGCTATCAGCGAACTATAGCTTCACAAATCAAATTGAGATGTATACCCTTCTCTTCTATTTTCTGGAAGGTATTATGTAGAACTAGAATTAATTCTACTTTAAGTGTTTACTAGGGTCTTCCAGTGAAACATGTAGACGTGGTGATTACTTGTTGGGAGTCTGTCAATTATTTACTCAATTTCCTTCATAGTTAAGGGTGTTCAGATCATTTATTTCATTTGAGTGAGCTGTTTCCATTTCTGCTTATCATAAAGCCTATGGTGTGTAGTGTTGTCTGTGGCAGTCCCTTCCTGTCCTTGTGCTATCTGCAAGGTCTTCAGTAATAGCCTTCACTCCTGGTATTAGTCATTGTGCCTTCCCTCTTTTTTGTCAGTGTGGCTATAAGTTTAAAAACTTTAATTTTTTCAAAGAACCAGTTCTTTCTTTCATTTATTTTCTCTATTTTTTCTGTCTTTACAATTTCATTGATTTCTGCTCATGTTTTCAATATTTCTTCTTTGTATTTACCTAGGGCTAGGGCTTACTTTGCTTGCTCTTCTTTTTCTAGGTTGTAGAGGCAGGAGTTTAAATTACTCAGTTCAAGCTTACTTCGCCTTTTTGATGGTATATATTTCCTGTTACAAACTTTCCTCTCATCACTGCTTTAGCTTTGATCCATAAAATTTAATATGTTTTGTCATTTTATTCAGCTCAATTTTTCTTTGATCCATGGCTTATTTAAGGGTGTTGTTTAGTTTCCAGGTATTTGGAGATTTTCTTGTCTTTCTGTTACTGATTCTAGCTTGATTCATGGTTGGAAAGCACACTCTGTATATTGTTCATTCTTTTTAATCTGTTGAAATTTGTTTTATGACTCAGGAGGTGATGACCTCAGGTCGCTTGATCCTGCGGCATAAGGCCAGTCTGCCTTCTCATCTCTAACTTCAGGCATTTGTTTTACATATATTGTGCAGGGTTTTTATTTGTTCTGAACAGAAGAAATAGGGGAAGCATACCTACCTCATTTTCCAGGAAGGTAAAATCATTATCCTAATAGTAATTTAAAGCAAATACTTGCATTTATATGTAGGTCAGTATGTTCTAAATAATACACAATAAGGCATTATTTTAGAGACCTACCCCCATACTGCACAGTCATGACTGAGGTATTTTTGTCTATATCTGTAGATAAGGAAACAGAGGGTCAGTGAGTCACCTACCTGTACCAGTCACATTTATTCCATGATTGCACTAAAACCCAGGTCCTCTGAGCCTTTCATGTGCTTTTTCAATATTGATATTATGCCCCAACTAGTTGAAAAACAAGTCTGTCCAATCTAACATATTGAACAAAGAGACAATGGCTTGGAGTAAGGCTGACTGGTCTAGAATTCTGGCTTAGTCACTTACTGGCTCAGGCAATTTTCTTACCTTCTGTTTGAATGTCCTCATCTGTGACTGGGTCACAATAAGAGTTACACCTATATGTGACTGCAAGATTAAAGAAATCATACAAGAAAGAACATGGGGCATATATAGTCTGGAAATGTGAGTCACCCTCATCATCTCAGTGTCTCAGCATCATCCCACCTAACTTTGCAGAGCTGAAACACATATATTGTGACTTATAGTAAGAAATATATATTTGATCTTAGTTTTGATTTCTAGTTCCAAAAGCCTTTGGAATTCTCTAAGAGATGACAACCAGAAGCTGACTTTTGCTATGTTAATTAGGTGACTTTTGTAAAGATCAAAGGATGGGGCTGATTGCCAGTGGAAGCAACCACATGATTAGAGTGTTAAACTTCCAATCCCATCCCTAGACCTTCAGGAAGGGTGAGGGGCTGGAAGTTGACCAATGGCCAGTGCTCAATGATTTAATCAATCATGTCAATGTAATGAAACCTCCATAAAAATCCCCAAAGGACAGAATTCAGGGTGCTTCCAAGTAGGTGGACTCATGGAGATTTGAGGAGTGTAGTACCTAGTAAGGACAGGGAAGCTCCACATCCTTTCCCCAAACCATGTCCTGTGTCCTAATTTATAAACTTTTATAATCATTTAGTGACCTAGGAAGGAAAATGTTTCTCTGAGTTCTGTGTGCAGCTTTGGCAAATTAACTGAACCTGAGGAAGGGCTTGTTGGAATCTCCAGATCTGTAAGTGGCATTTTTGAAGCATAGGCAAAACCCTGGACTTGACATTTACATCTGAAGTGGAGGGCTGTCTTGTGGGATGGAGCCCTTAGCCTGTGGTATTTTTAACACTATTTCCAGGTATATCGGAACTATGTTAAATTGCAAGACACCCAGGTGGTGGTAAAGAATCGCCTGTTTGGATGTGTAAGAAAATCCCCACACACTCCACACTGAAAGTGGTCCCAGAGTCCTTAAGAGCAAGGGATTTCTCAGCAAGATCATAATATTAAATAGCTCCGACTTAACATGTATACTCTTAATACTTACAGCCGAAGCCCTCCTTCCTCCACATGTGTACTTGTACACAGCAGGTGACTGCCCTGAAGCCCAGTACTTGCCGTGTGAGGACCCCACTGCCAAGCTCAAGACTGCTCACAGGGGCATGTGTGCACACACACACCAGCCCACATCTGCCCACTGCCCACACACTCCAGCTATAGAAGTCAGGTTGGCAAGTTCCTGTTCATCAGTGAAATCCCAGTTCAGGAGAGGTCAATATTCCTTCTAAAAGTCTGTATCAAGAGCTGCTAGGGAATGTAGATTTTTTTCTGTTTGTTTTTTTTTTCCCCCTTGGCTTATCACCCTCCCTCACTGCGTCAGTGTCTTTCCAATTAATCTGCCCTTGGTGCTGTGGGATCTGACTGGATTCCAAGTCAAAGGCTGGGAACCAAATCTACTAAACACATTCATTTAAGCCTTCAGGTGCTGCGGATTCAGGGAGTAGGTGGGGGTACAGGGATGAAGGCAGGTCCCTTGGTTAGCTTCCATCTGCATTATTAAAATGTACAAGAACAAACACATGGCTCTACATATGAGTCTATATACTAGCCCATACTGGAACAATTTCTTCCATGGAGTGCTCACATAAAATATAAACATACAGCATAAATTGTATAAACAGGATATAAAATATAAAGTACACAATGTACAAACAGAAATGTAACAACACTGCCCAGTTTTACATAACCTGCATTCCAGTCATACCTGCTAAGTAAAATGGGTACGTCAGCTGCTATGCTCTGTGTACAAAGAAAGGTGTTTATGATCCCAACATCATAAAGGAAACTGGGAGAAAGGTGGCCCTTCTATTAAATGACACACAGACCTGGTTTTGTCTGGAGAAAGAGGGAAAATGGAGCTAGCTGTTATTACTGCAACCACTCATAAGTGAAAGGCAGGATTACTATAATTTAGTGTTAATGTCTCATTCCCAAAAAGTGTGCATGACAACCTTAGCAAGGACCTTCAGTTGCCTTCACTAAGGTAGAAATACACCTGCATAAGGAACCTGCAATTACAAAGCAGAGCGACTTTAAAATGTACACAGAGCCTTAGTTAGGTCCCCCTCCCTCTGCCTGAGGTCTCAGTCCTGGCCTGGGACTTTCAACGCACTGAGGTTCAGCTGCCAAGAGCACCTTGACCCTTTCCATAAATGCTTGTCTCGGCAGACACAGCCGCAGTGCCTGTCAGCATACAGCGGGGCGCACAGCACACTGCCCACCCCCTGATGGGCTGCACAGTACATTCCACACCGTCCCCAGAAAGATCCACCCCTTCTCTTGAGGCTACTGAGATGAGACACACATGGAGACATTTCTACATGAAAGGATGCATGGTACAAATGGTGACTGTGCAGACCAAGGGTCTTACCGTGACTTCCTTTGTACAGGACATTGGCACTGCCCATCTGTGTCCCGGGTGAGCTGAACAGAGAATACTGCGCGGGTGCCGTCACTGGAAAAGAAGGCAAAGTCAGGATCTGTGGCCAGTTCCCCCCTAGAGGAATGGAGCTATCCCGGGCGAGATTTGCTTCTCTCTTACCGTATGATGTCTCCGGAGACACAGGAAACACTGGTGTGGATGACACAGACTCGCTGTTGCTTTTGGCTGCAGGGAAGATCCTGCCATCAATGACATCAAGGTCTGGGGGATACGTGGTGATCACCACCTGAAATGGACACAGGGGAACCAGGTAAGGGCCACCTCCAGGCAGAGGGGTCCCTGGCCAGGCCACTGAGCAGCCCTCTTCTGAATGGGGACCAGCAGGCCACGTTCTAGATCCAAGGCACAGAACCAGGCCCGCCTGAAAGAAGGAAAAGCCTCACAAACAGCAAAGGAAGAAGGAAGCGTCTTATTGTCATCCTTGACTACAACAGCACACAGATAACAAGTAGAACTGGCAGAGAGTTTATATTATGTGAGGAAAGTGAGTGTTACAGCATTATGTGGGGGAAAAAACACGTTAAACTTTACCTATTGTATATTCATAGCTACACCAAAAATTAAACATGTGGGTACTGAAAAAAAACTGGAAGGAGCTACCCTAAATTTAACACTGGCCTTGCTTGTGTATTAAGACTATATATGATTTTTCCTGTGTATTCTGGTTGTCAACTTTACTACCTTAAGAATAAATAAAACCCCAGTTTTAAAGGGTTCCTGGTTTTGAAGCATGCTGACCTATCTTCAATTCTGATTGAAAGTCTTAATTAAACTTCTGGAAGATACTCTGTGATCCCACTACAATCTAGCTGATCCCCAACTTCCTGCTTCCCTCCCAGGGACCTCAGAAGTTCTTGGTGGATGTGGGGCGCTCTGAAATGACTTTCAGCAAGTCTGTGTCTGCTCTTTACAATTGCGTCCACCCACAGATCTTTGAGATCTCTGACCTTCAAATCCCAGAAGCATGATGCTGCCTTCATTCCCATTCTAGGACCAGAACACAAGCTCAGAAAACTCAAAAGAGGTGACTACAGCTGCAGCTATCTCAGGAGAGCGGCATTCTCACCAGGACCACAATGGCTCTCCCAACGACATCACCTGTGCTTCAGGAAGGACTACATCTGAGAGGTGGACAGGGAAGGGAGCCAGGGAGAAAGGGAAGGCTGCCATGGGCATGATTTAAGGGGCCAGACAGGATGTCATCTTTGCCCACGCACTTTAGGACACCACAGCTAGTGGGAACAGGACTGGAGATTTCGGCTCAGATCAACTCTCAGTGCTGGTGTGTACCTCTTTGGCATCTGCTGGAGACAGGAAAGAAGGCCGGCTCGGAGTTTGGTCCACACCGGTGGTCTTCCCCCATCCATACTTAGAGAAGGCAGGCTGCTCCCCCGAACTGTTGTCATACTGTCCAAGGCTCAGCTTTCGAAGTCTTCCCCCCAAGGGGTCATCACCCAAGGAGCCTACTAGGAGAGAGACAGAGGAAATGCAGGTGCTTTCAGAAGAGTGGAATGTGCATGTCCTTCATTCAAACTTTAAACCATTAATATTTTAAAGTTTCTCAAGGACACCTTTTATTTCATCACCATACATACTGGTTACTCAGAATAGCTACAGGAGTTGCTGCAAACAGACTTACAACCCTGGGATCTCCTCTGACTCACAGGGCTCCCTGGAAGCATACAGCTCCCCACAGCCAGCCTAATCCCGCCAGAACCAGGTGAGGGCCAGGAGCATCAGCGCAGCGCCCATCATACTGGGAAAGGACCATGCTGGATTCGCCCACAGCAGCTGAGCAGCGAGACCTGCATGTGCAGAACTGGGTGCCAGGCCCTGTGCACCCCAGTCAGGCAGAGCACTCTACAGGTTGCTCAACCCACCTGCGGGACTCCAGGCCCAGTGAGTTCCCCATGTGAGAGCTGAATCTTAATGAGGAATTCAAGACCAACTGTCAACATTCACCAGCCCACGTGCTCCTGTACGGTAAATGCCACAGAATTTGTTCTTGATACAGATCAGCCACACCTCCACCCTCCAGGCAACAGAATCAGATTTGGTTTATGGGGGGAGAAAGCAGAGGATTTAGAAACTACAATCTGTCTGGATTTTAACCCCTTCCCAGGGAATCTTATGATTGGGCAGAATAGGAAAACTCCTATAGCTTATTACTGTACAATGTTTCTACTGGTGACTAACTCATAACCCGTAACAGGATTTTCTCTACAGTTCAGATTTGAGCTGAAATATGCAGTACCTACAACTGTGATGCTAACAAAATGATGCTGCATTTGCAGGTGAGGTTTAAACTATAGCCTTGTGGCTCACCTTAGAATAGCTCTGTTCCCAGCGAGTCCGGTGACAGCGAGATACAGGGCACACCAGCACGAGCAGCCACTGCCCTGACCCGCCCCTCCCCCTGCAGGGACTTCAAGAAGCCACACTGTGAATGTGAAAGCTGTATGTGGGGAAGACAACCCAACAGAGTGGGATGCAGTGGGATGCAGCTGGATGTCAAGGCCCCCTCGAGGGTCCTGCCTCTGACACTCCAACTTCCCAACAGGTCGGTCCACCCAGGTAAGGACCATCCAGGCACAACCCTCCATGACACATGGGATATTGCCTGCTCAGTGCCATGCTGCCAGTGACCTAGAACAAGAGCTGAACCCAGTAACTAGTGGGAGGTAACATCTGAGCACTGTTCCACCATCCTGACATCCTCCCTTCCTCCCCAACAGCCACCCTGCAGACCCAGCCTGAGCGGGGAGAGGAGACCGCATTAGGATTCAGGATTTGGAGTCTCGATCTATCCCTCACAGTTGCAGCACACCAACAACCCCTGTTGTGTTGCATGTAAGATGAACACACTTCTTCCGCCCCCTCCCAAAGTGCGGAGATGAAATAAAGTGACACGTCTGGCAGTACCACCAACGCAACTGCACACAGAAACAGAGACACCACCATCCCGGGGTGCTCTTCCCTCTTCCACCTTGGGCTCCCCACCTTCCATGAGATGTGTGCCGTCCCTCAGGGGGGATGCTGCCACAGACCTGTCCATCCCCATGCACCTGCCACCAGGGAAGGCAAGCAGGCCACGGGTGGGAGGCGTACGCCGTGACTGGGCACGGACACGGTGCTGTCACTGAGCACAGCAGAGTGCATTAGAAGGATGGACAAGGGGTGGGCAGGCTCACAGGCATTAGCAGCAGAAAGGAGCGCCTGTGCGCCTGACCCGCTGAGAAGTGGCGCTCACCTTCCTCCAAGCTGCGGGGCTGCAGAGCACAGACCACGCCATCCAGAGAAACATCTCCACAAAGGTGCCTCTCCCCCATAACGCTGAGCTGGAGGCTCAGCTTCCCTTTCACTGACAGTTGCAGCTAATATGACTGAGAAATTCAAGGGTCACCTTACCTATAAGCCCTCCAGGGATGAGATGTGGGGGTGGGAAGGCTCACCATGCACGATAATCAATGTCTTGTCTCAGTGGACATGACACCACACCAACGCACTGCATGGCGTGATGCCCCAGAGAGCACGAGGGTGTACCAGTGGGTTCCCTTAGACCTGCCCCTCTAGCCTGGGCGCAGATGAATACACCATGACCTCAGCCCTGACCTCTGAACCAGCCTGCCTTCTGCAGGCAAAGGCCTTCTGCTGCCTTTGGCTGGCTCCCTGGTTGCCCCTTTACCTTCCCCCACTCCACCCGGGCTTCTGCTGCTTTGCAGCCAGAACAGGCACCAGCAAGCCACTCCCCATCACAGTCACAGAGGCTATAGGAGTCAATGCAGGACACAACCTAGGACCACTGAGTCAGTACATCTCTGGTGACAAGCAACCCCACACTAGCCCGATGATTCTCCCACAGCCCCAGCTGACACTGGTGGTTTCGGTCTCTGCAGATGGTTCGTCTTTAGCAGCCCCTCCGTTACAGAACGCCTGCTTTACCACCAACACATGGCACTGGGATGTGATCTGCAATGGTCACACAATTAGATACAGCACCCCATCCCCCCAGTTCCCATGGAGTTCAGATATCTTCCTCTACCACTGGACACTGCTCTAGATATCCAGACGCACCTATCCAGGCTGTAAAGGGAGTAAGGGGCCCCCAGGTGTCCCCCTTAATGCCACTCTCAAAGACCAGAGTCATCTCCTTATTTTAACAGTTTCATTTTATTCACAGGGTGGCTGGGGCCAAGGACAAAGACAGAACCCCTGCTGGGCCTGAGCACAGTGGGCCAGTGGGCTGCCGAGTGTCAACTCATCATGGCCAGGCCTTGCGGGGCCTTGGATTCCTGGTGAAGCTGGGGGTCAGGTAAGGCTTGGTCATTCTGCCATTCAGGTAACATGATCGGGTCAGACAGCTATGCCGGGAGCAGGACAACGGTGGCCTTTGCCCCTGCACACCCAGTCTACAGTGAATGTGACCTTACATCAACCACTACGAGAAGTTAGGGTGAGGGTCAGGACAGGGAAACCCCTGATGCTGAGGACAGAGCGGGAGTGCCAGGCCTCACATAGGGCACACAGACATGATCAAGACCATGGTGGACAAATCAAGGGTTTCCACCTAGGACTGAATCCAGCCTGACCTGGGAGGTCGGCACTGCAGCTAATTCATCACTGAGTTAGAGGTGCTGGTGACTTTCTCAGATCACTCACTTGAAAACTGTATTTAAAAAGCCAGAAGCTCCTTGTCCACTCTGCCCCTTTTCCTAAATACACTGAACCCCCATTATGCAAACTGATAGAGTGTACAATAATACCATCACTAGCAACTTGAAACACACTTGCATTTTTTCTTGCACTTTGCTAGGGCAATTTTGGGGTGCCTATTCCTTTTTAAAGATTTTAAAAACAACAACAAGTACCTTACGGTATGGTCACAGTAGGCAATCTTCCCTGCTGAAGTGAAGCCAGGACCAGCCAGCCCTGCGGCCAGTACAAGAAGACACCACCCAGATCCCTGGCACGTGATCCTTTCTGTTCTCCAAATCCGCAGCAGGCTGGCAAACAAGACTGCATGAGAATCACCATGAGTCAGGGCCTCTCCTGCTTCACGGAGCTAAGGGTCACCCTCCAGGTGATTGAGATACATACCCAAATTTGAGACATGAATATAAAACAGTGGTTTTCAAACATAGCAGCACATTAGAATCACGTGTAAAATCCAGACGCCCGGCTTCACCCGGAAGCCTGAAGTGAGAACTTGCAGAATGAGGCATCTTTGAATACTTCCCAGTGTTTCCAATATACAACCGAGCTGAGAACCATGGTCGTTCTCAAGCTTGGGTTCACACTGAGATACCACATGGAGAATAATTCTAGCACCCCAGCTGCAACCCAGGCCGATTCAACCAGACCCTCTAGAGGGGGAACCACATCTGCACTTGTAGCAAGTGCGGTCTCTCACACTTCCCAGGGACAGCGCTGGGCAGTCAGGATGGCAACCTCCTGCTCTGAAGAGGAGATGGAAACCCATGTCTCAGAATATGACCTTCGTCTTATGCATGGGCCACTGGCAGGTACACTGCCCTTGAGCTGTTTATCTTTATATTATCATATAGAATGAAGTCCCACATAACGCAGGCACACATACAGTGGGTTCTGGAAACTCCCTTGCATTCCCAGGCTCAAAAATAAACATCAAAGATGGCACCCAAATCAGGTCTCCTCATTTCAGAGCATTTAATTAAATGCATGTTCTAGATAGGATAGGAGAGTACAGATAACTTGACAATGAAAAACCCAAGTACTTCCCAGCTTAAATTAGTGTTCCCAGAATGATTTAAGCAGCTTTTTTCCCCCTAAGCTGAAATAGATTGATTCAACAACCTTTTCCCACTGCAGGGGATGTATATATGTATGTAAGGAAATGGAGTTAAATCAAGATTTTTCCGCCCTCACGCTGCTAGCTGCTATGGCAGGCACCTGTGGCCTTGCACGCCTCCTAGGTTGTGGACTTCGGGGCTGAGAAGCTTGGTCATGGGGCACATGAGCTATGATTATGACATGTGGGCCCAGAGACCACGTGCACATACGTAAGTGTGGAACCTGTGCCAAGAGGGGAGGGGTAAAGGGGCTCCTCAACTCTGGGCTGAGTGGAGGTGTCACTCTGAGGAGACAGAGACAACACAGGACTGAGAGGGAGGACCCCAGAGAGAATGCCAGAGAGAAGTGTGGCTGTGGAAGCCTGCTGCCAGGAGACTCAGCTGCTGTTTTCCTGCCAGCTGGCCTGTCCCCTAATTCAGCATTAAAAGCCTATAAAAATCTACCAAGGGCTCCAAAATCCTCTTTTTGTCTGCAAGAATAGACAAGGATACCCAGCCTGGGATGGTTACACTGTGTGTGTGTGAGTGTGTGTGTGTGTGTGTGTGTGTGTGTGTGTGTGTGTGTGTACACCCCTATCTGAACCCCTATCTGAGTGTGAGTGATGCTCAAAGCCTGAGCGGAGCAGCCCTCAGCACGATTTCTCCCTCTGGGATCGCCTGTCAGTCAGCCCTGTCTGACTGCTGAGTTGCAGGAGAGACATGGGAAGGGGTGGGCTCTGCAGAGCGGTGCCGAGAGGACCAGGAAGGGAAATCCTCTTTTGGTTTGCAAAATTAAAAGTCCTTTCCACTGGAAATACGGAGGTGCTTGCTCAGGTGGTAGTGTTTCCTTTTTAAAGGCATATATTAAAGGGAAACGATATGTCCAAAAACACTGGTCAACAAATTTTTACAGAAGTCATGTTACTGAAATAAAAGTAGTCATTCCCTATCAATTTGTATGTGCACAACACAAATATGACAGTCAAATTTTAATTTTGGCTCTAGTTTTTTTTTAAATCTGCAATAAATTGATGCTTACATCATGAAATGCATGCCAATAGTAACAGGCCTATGGTTAATACCATAAAAAATCAAGTCATAGACTACTTCTTAGATTTCTTCGCGTGTCCCTTGCACAGCTGTTCAGGAATAGAATAGATGGAAGATGGTTTCCATTGTGCAAAAGCACAGCCTTAGACTCAGTTTCGAAGAGTCTAGAAAGAGTCTCCATTCCTGTGGGTCATGAGTGATCTCTAAGGCATTCATGAGGCCCTCAATATCGGAACAGAATACCAGAGTACTTTCCTTTCTGAAGAAAGGCACCAACTGTTGGTGGCGCTTTCGATAGAAAGTCATTGTGACGGGCCCTCCCCAGTGGCACAGCGGTTAAGCGCTGCGCTGTGGAGCTGTCTCAGCGGTGACACGAGTTCAACGCCTGGCCGGGGAGATTCCCACATGGTGCGGCAGACCTCTCCTGCCTCGCCCACTGCTCCCCTCAGCAGTGTACTTCTGATCTGCCTGTTCTGCTCCCCGCTCTGTCTCTGGTGAACCCTCTCGCTGCCCCACACCTCTGGCCTGTACCCCAGCTTGTACGTACAAATAAAATAAATCTTAAAAAAAAAAAAAGGAAGAAAGTCATTGTGACATCTTCTTCTAGAAGATTCCATTGTTGGAATCTTGATCCTAGCAATTCTGCCGTGTTCTTAGATAAGTCCAAATCACGGACCAGGTCATTTAGTTCTTCCTGTGTTAGTCTGTGTGGGGTTGATGATGCACCACAGTGAAAATCTGGATCACTGCATGCTGATGGAACAGGAGAAGAACTGGTTGGCTCACCCTTGTCCTCATCAGATGAATCAAGAGACTATTCTGCTGGAGGTTCTGGAATAGGTAGTCCCTCACCATGTGGAACTGGTCTCAATGCAGATGGAATGTTTGGGTAGACTATTCTCAACTTCTTTGGCTTTGTTATGCCACAAGAAAGAGGAGGAAGCAAGCAGAACTAACAGTCTTTTATGTGGTTGCTTGGCGCTCTCCACACCATGGAGACTGCAAACGGCATTGATGGTCTTTTGCCATTGAACCACTGTGGAAAAAAAACTGTGTTGTACATGTAGCACAGCATATATGTGGGGCTCAAGGCTTGTCTTGGTCACCAACCTTGCATCTGAAGTCAAGATGATAAGCCTTCTTCATTTGAGAAGTGATACTTTTCTTCTGATTGGCAAATGCCACTTCCCCACAAATAGAGCAGAAATTGTCCATGCTATTAACGCACTTTCGAGGCATGACTGTTCTGTATTATGCCTAAATGGATAAAATAATAACAGTTCTATGGAACAGTAGCTTAAACTGTCTCGCACAAAGTCTGAAATATTTTCATTGCTCAACCTTTCCGACAGGGCTTGATATAGTGCACTGCTGACGTCAGCTTACTTCAGCAGCCGCCTGGCAGCAGTACTGCATTGCATCAGAAAATGATGCAATCAACTCTGGATGATGTGTGCGAGATGGTATTATGCAATGTGATGCAATATTACAACATTCTAGGCTGATTTAGGATGTTGCAGTCCTACTGCACTTCTCCAAAGAAGAAAAGCAAATGGCTAACAGATACATGAAAAAATGCTCAACTTCACTTATAATCAAGGAAATGCAAATCAAAACCACTATGAGATACCACCTCACACCTGTGAGGATGGCACACATTAAAAATACAGGCAACAACAAATGCTGGAAAGGATGTGGAGAAAAAGGAACTCTTCTACACTGCTGGTGGGAATGTGAACAGGTCCAACCACTATGGAAAGCTGTATGGCGATTTCTCAAACTGATAAACATGGAGCTTCCATACGACCCAGCAATCCCACTTTTGGGAATTTACCCAAAGGATACAAAAACACTAATCCGAAAGGATACATGCACCCGTATGTTCATTGTGGCACTGTTCACAATAGCAAAGGTATGGAAGCACCCCAGATGTCCAAAAATAGATGATTGGATCAAGAAGATGTGGTACATATACACAATGGAATACTATTCATCATGGAAAGCAGATAAACACATGCAATTTGCAGCGACACGGATGGAATTAGAGGGGATCATACTCAGTGAAATAAGCCAGAAAGAAAGAGAAAAATATTGAATGGTTTCACTTATAACAGGACTATAAGGAAACCAAATAGGAGAGAGACAATCAGCGGG